>VWZY01009258.1:127857-240878 GCA_013399075.1 Chloroceryle aenea
GAAGGCAAAGATTTTGCTACTTCAAGAGCTCTGGTGATGTAGCTTGCAATGGATGAGCAAATTCTTTACATGGCAGGTGGGAGTGACTGGGAAAGCTAAAGCTGACACTCCTCAAAAAGTTATTTTATCATCCCAGCCCATGTACCTCAAAGACTCAATACCCCTACAAAGAGGCTACAAGGCACCAGCTTTAGCTGGACTTCTGATTAGTAAACGATCTCCTAGATTTTTTAACCACCACACTGGATGCTTGAGCTAGTTACTGCTAGAATTACCTGAGATGTATGCCTTACACCAGGTACAAAGAGTTATTTTTCAGGAAAGGAGGTGCTTTCTTTGCTTCCTGGGCTATGTCAAGGGCAACAAAACTGTCCAAATATTTTTGTAATTAGCATATTTTAAAGCATTCCAAAACCCAACACCTTTCCATAGGTATTGTGAGGAAACAGAAACATTTTTTATTATTAATTTTAAAAGCTTTCAATGCAGAACTTGGTACGTATTCCAGAAAACAAAACAAAACAAACCACAAACTACTCCTGAAAAATGCAATAGAATAATAAAAAATAGGAAAACTGTCAGAATGCAGTCCTAAAAAGGCCCACCTGATCACCTGAAATATGCCGCTTCCAAAGGGCCATGCTAAACAAAACACCCACTCTTACAGATGAAAAAAACTGAGAGCTGATTATCATTTACTAATTTTTAATCAAATAGTAAAAATAATAGTTTCTTGATAGCAATGAGCACCACAGAAATGCTTAAGATCTTTAACTATTTATGTAACCAACCACTTGGCTCTGTGTGATAGTAAATTTAAAATAAAGGAAACAAAAGAGAAAATAGTGCTGTAACAATGCTTTACTTCATCCCTAGGACCGATAAAACTGGTAGATTAAGGGGGGGTGTGTGGAAATCAGAATTACAGAGTAGTGATATTTACTACACAAGGGCCTTCTTTGACGTCAGAAATAAAGACAACCCAGGTGGCATGCAAAAATCCTGACTAGTAATCCAAACATACAGTAGAGGTGGGACAGTACTGATGCAGACTGTGTAGGAACAGTTATGGCGTAATCCCTTCATGATTCTGTATTTCACCAGCCTTGAGCTTTTCTATTTTCTATCCATCATTTTCTGACTGTTGGTTTGCTTCTTAACTCAAGCCTGCATAGGATAATAGGCCACAATTACATTAACCGTCTTTCATCTCAGTTTGAATTAAATTTGTTCTGCATGCCAGCATGAAAATCTGTCCCGTCATTTTGCTTAAGTCACTGAATAATAAACTCCCTCAGTTCAATGATTTAGCCAATGGTTTTAACATTGAAATATAGAGATTGTTTTTAATAAAATTGTTTTTAACTAAAATATAATCTCAAAATTAGTACTTAAAAAGAAAAATGCAGTTACACTATTTGTCAGTAATATACATATTCTACATTATGGTTATTTTTAAATATAACCTGACACACTCAATTATTCTCATGTTCCTAAGGTCTTTTTTTCCCTTGTTTTCAGTTTGGATTTCTAATTTATGCAAAAGTAGTACTGTAATTCGTAACATTAGCCACAAAGAATGGAGATGTGGGCCCAGGTGAACCTCATGAGGTTCAACAGGAGCAAGTGCAGGGTCCTCCACCTGGGTCAGAACAATCCCCACTATCGATACAGGCTGGGGAGGAGGCGATAGAGAGCAGCCCTGCAGAAAAGAACTTGGGGGTTTTGGTAGATGAGAAGCTGGACACAAGCATCCAGTGTGTGCTTGCAGCCCAGAAGGCCAATCGCATCCTGGGCTGCATCAAAAGAATTGTGGCCAGCAGATCAAGGGAGGTGGTTCTGCCACTCTACTCTGGTCAGACATCACCTGGAATATTGCATCCAGCTCTGGAGCCCTCAGCACAGGAAGGACAGGGACCTGATGGAGCAGGTCCAGAGGAGGGACACAAAAATGATCAGGAGGCCAGAACACCTCTCCTACGAGGACAAGCTGAGGGAGCTGTGATTGTTCAACCTGGAGAAGAGAAGGCTCCAGGGAGACCTAACAGCCACCTTCCAGTAACTGAAGGGAGCTTAAAAAAGACTGGAGAGGGACTGTTTACAAAGGCCTGGAGTGAAAGGATGAGGGGCAATGGTTTTAAATTAGAAAGGAAATGATTTAGATTAGAAATAAGGAGGAAGTTCTGGACCACAAGAGTGGTGGAGCACTGGAACAGGTTGCCCAGGGAGGTGGTTGAGGCCCCATCCCTGGAGACATTCAAGGTCGGGTTTGACAAAGCTCTGAGCAACCTCAGCAAGGGGGTTGGACTAGAAGACCTCTAGAGGCCCCTTCCAACCCAGACATTTCTATGTTTCTAAATCTGAAATGTAAAATATTTTATGTCACTTCAAACACAGTTTTGGTGACTGAAATGGTCCATCATGTCAGAAAAAACAAAGTACTTGTCAAACTTTCCATAAATGAGAGAGAAATCACCTGATCATAGTGGTGAAACACTCTCTGAGGTGAATCCTCTTTTAGTAAGATTGGAATGGAAAATGTCCAAAGAACTCACTCTAAGATTATATTATGTTTGCAGAGCATCCTAATGCATTATAGAAAACATTTCACTCTTGGTTCACAACTAAAGGTTTAATTTTAAAATTCTCCAGTGACCATCACAAGACAGGCTTAAAAAAATGACATCATCTATACTGCAATTTTAAGCTTTCCATCTGCTTTCTCTCACTTTATTTGTTTTTGTCACATTTTGTACTTTTATTAAGATAACTGAAACAACCCTGTGATTTCAAAAATCAACTTCAAAAAGTGGCTTTGGAGAAGTGTCTGAAGCAGTACATCATTTCTGAAATGGCAAAATATTTTATAAGCAATCTTGTTTCATTTATTTGTTTACTGTCACTTCATGACCTACTGCCATAATAGAAGGAAATGGTGATAATCGGGCTTGGATTCTGGAGGAAAGAAGTACAGTTTTCTGTAGGTATATTAAGAAATATTTATGACTTTTAGCTATGACTAGAATTTACAGAAAAAAATATGCAAGCAAAACGTTACCTGGTAGTTTTTATTACAGAGTGTTAATAGAATGTATGACAATTTACTCTGAGCTGGCAGAAAATGGTATACAATATACTATCTAGAAACACATAAAGCTGGATATATCTGGTGTATAGCTTGATATATCCACTATGGAAGAAAAAGATGTATCAGACTAATCTTTGGGTTGTTCTATTCAATGCCTCTTTTCTGTTTCAAGGCCTGCATTTAATGGGAATAAGTTAATTTGAACTTCTATCATATTTATAACAAACAATTAACGCATTTTCTTAAAAATAAATAAATAAAAATAAAAGAAAGTCATATATTCCCAAAGTATGGATTTACAGAATTTCCACTTCTGAGATATTTTACTTTTATGTGGATAGCACTGAACAGCAGTAAAGGTGTTCATTTCTTTAGATATGCTGTTACCTCTTCTTTTATTCATAAATATAGAGGAGGCAATCTTTCTGTTCAACATAAAGGATTGATTTATGTATTTTTTCATTTCTTACAATCATCATTTCTCAACTTCAGCATTACTCCACCTCACCTCAAGAAACCTTACCAAGTCCAGAAAACAATAAATAATATTAAAGATACAGAAAATGAATGAATGAATCAATCAATCAATCAAAATATCAACACTGGATGCTCCTACTCTGTGCCTGACAATTTACAATCAGTCTCGAAGAGCAGAACAAAGTAAAAGTAAATCATATGTTCCCCAATTCACACCAAATCAGGGAAATATCCCCTCTTTAACTTCAGTAACAAGGATGTTATTGTTTATTTAACTATTTATCTGAATGAGGGCCCAAATCTGTGATTAAATCAAGGCTTTAAGTAAGAAAGGATAAAATGACCTAAACAAGAACAGGATTAGAAAGTCATTTTGAAGCATATGTTAAAAAATAATTGCTGGCCTCATCTCCTTATGGATCTTGTAAGAACTCATTTCCAGGCCTTTTTTTTTTTTCCTTAAATTAAACCTTTATGAAACCTGATTTATTAAATCTCTTTTAGCATATCTTACTGTTCCTTTACCCTTTAATTCTTATAATGTCTCCATGAGCAGCCCAACAACTTTTCTTTGAGGACAGAGTGGCACTTCAGACACATTTATTTGGTTAGTTTGGCAATCTCACTGCTCTCTCTTTCTGCTATAATTTTTTATTCCTAAATTTATCGCTGCTCTGTCTTACAGCAAGTGAAAGTGTGGTAGGTTAAATTTTCTGATCTGATGACAAATTTGCTTTGATTTCAAGTCAGACTCCTGTCACTATTTAAAAGAGCTTTTCTAGCTAAGTATTTAGTTTTTTCTAGCTAAGTATTTAGTTTGACTTGTAGTACACTGTAAATTTTTTTTAATTGCTGAAGAATTCCTTTTCTTATAAAAATAATAGATGGAGATGGAGAGCTAAAGTTGTAAATCAATCCCTCTGGAGTGATAATCTAATAAACCACTCAGGTTTCACTGTTGAAGTTTAGGATATCATCTCTTGTAATCAAGTCCGCTCCAATCCCCTCCATTATCTAGTAAGTTAGATAAAGAATATCACTTACTTTTCAATGCATACACTAAAAAAAAGTAGAGAGCTCAAAGCATGTAAAGTTTATACAACTTAATTTATATGTTATACTTTCTAAAGGTTGATTTTTCAGTACAAATGAAGAAAAGAATAAAGGGCCATTTCTACTATTAACACATTGTTATCTCTCAGCTGGTGAGTATCGATAAAGAATGCTCCTGTGCTATTTTTTGTTGCCCCATTAGTTATCATTTCCTGAAAATAACTTGCATAAGATGGAGAACTAGTGTCAAATTTTTGTAGCTTATATCATAAAACGCAAAATATTACAGATACTTTTCAGTAATACTGTTCATTATAACTTACAATCTTTTAATATTTTATTTTATGTCATTCTCATGGTAATCCAGGCTGAAAAGGTAATGGAAAAAGGATGCTTATTAAAGCATATGTGCTTACATATGTTCAGCCTGCAGAATTCATTGTCTCAGGTAGCCTATCTCCAGATTTTTAAACTGGAGTGAAAAAATTATTCCTCTTAGACAAATCTGCAGCAAGGAAGAATACCAATACAGTTAATCACATCACATTTCACCAATCAAATAGAACAGGACTTTAACCCTATTTGAGAAACATCATTTTTGCAGCCCCCTGTTTTTCTTTATGTTGTTAAACTACAATTTAAATGTGTACTGTTTTCTAAGCTACTCTTTAAAATATTGCACACAGTACCCTTACCTTCAGTTGTGATGAGATGTAGATACAATATATAAGAAAACCTGCATGACTTCTAGATGTCTGGACATAGGACTGCAGAAGAATGCAAGTTTGTTGTAATTGGAAGGCTCCCCAAATTGAGGGCTCTTTAAGCATGATTTAGCACTGTGTAATTGGTGTGCTTCGTCTATACAATTATCAGCAACTTCATGAAAAAAGAAATGAGAAGCAAAGCATTTCTCACTCCTATGTATTAATACCAAAATGTATTTCTTAGTTCTATCTATGTATAATTTTAATCCTTTATGTGCAAGCTTCTTTTAACACCCTCAGCAACTACTGAAGCAATTTAAAACTAATAACTGGCAACAAAATGAAACAAATTATTTTAACTTTAAAACCAGAAATGTAACTATTGCGGCTAAATTTTCATCTATATGTAAAGGTATACAATTGACTGAAAGTGAAAACAGAAAATGAAAACAGCAGTAGGAAGATGCATATTACTTCTGTTAAAGACCATAAGAGGAGAAGAAAAGCAATCTTTCCATCACCAGGAGATTCCTAACAAACAGTGTCAGTAGTACTCACAGGGTCCTAGCATTTTCTTATTGCTGTATAAAGAAAATCTTTTTTTCTTCCCCTTTCTTAGTGAATACAATGAATAAATATCACAAGCCAAAGCTACTGGTTTTCATCACAACATAGCTTCATTTCTTTTATGTATCTTTAAGATTTTGAAAACTGATTTAAGTATAAAAACAGGACATGGTATTTTGTGCAAGCTGAGTACTGAGAAATCCATGTAAAGCAACATAATGAGGTAAAATTTTAATTTCAAACTTAGCTATGTGTTGATAGCTTACAGAGAGCTATGAGCTTTCCCACTGGTATTTTCTTTTCCCACTGCCTCCTATATACTTGTACTGGCTTAATGACAAATTGATTAAAACAGATGCTTATTTCAACTCTAACAACTCTTTTACCAATTACTAATTACCTTACTAATGGCCTATCAGACATAAATTATAAGCCCAGATCTACACTGCACGGTGGATAACATTTTATCTGAGTGTTAATATCTGAGAATACTAAAGCAATCCTCAAGAGCTTCCAAAAGTCACAAGCTCTGTAGACCTCTTCAGAAGAAATCAAGATTCTCAGGATCTATTTTGTTAAATTGACAGTTCATTTAACTGAAAAGAAACAAAAGTTTGGATTACTATAAACATTAAACTTGTACAGTGAAAAAAGGAAAATGTGGATGTTCAGGACAGGTCTACCTTAGAAGATTGCTTTCCATTGAAATAAAAACCTTCATGCATATCCATTCTCATTTCAAAAGAAAAAACAGGTCTGAGCAAATATTTATCACTAATATATTCTTGCTGCTTTTACATACTTCTACATTTGATACAAATCAATTTATGACTGAACTAGGTTTACAGGTATATCCACTGCAATGTATTGACTTGGATAGCACAAGCCCTGTCAACAGACACGCAGCAGTAGACCCTTGTGCCTTTGCTCAGTCCTGATCAAAATTATGTGTTCAATTTTCTGGATTAAGTGACATCAGTAACACAACCGCTTTAGAGCTACCAAATGCCTACTCTAGTATTACAAAATTGTTTTCAATATAGAACAACTCTATAAAAAACAATATTTTCAGTTGCTTGTCACTTAATAAAATCAGTATCACTTTCAAATCACTCTGATATTCTTTTAAAATGACAAACTTACCACAGACTCTATTGAAAAGTTTGATTTTCATTGTAAATGCTCACTGAGCACTTTTTCCTTCCCTCTTAAAAAAAGGAAAACCTAGAGCATATGAGGGATGTGTGTTACATCAACTTCACTTATAAAAAAATACATGTTGTGATGGTTAAATTGCAATTAATCTCCCATTACATTTAATGGCAGTCATAACCTCCCTTCCTCTCCTCTTCCCAGTAACTCTTCCTTATGGCACAGGCTATCCATTTCTCTTTTTCTTATACAAAAGTAACCATTACCATTAATCCCACGCCTAAATTCATCCCAGTCCAGACTCAAATAGCTAATTAAAGACAGAATAATTATCTTCAGCTTATATTTAGCTTTAAATCTTTAGAAGTCTAATTTCAGACCTAAAGAACTTGCAAATTTGTCTGTTCTTTGTCAGCTGTTCTACTATACTATAATAAAAATACTATGTAGATGTATTATCTTACCTAGACTATAGCAACACTTAGCACCACAAATTACTAGCACTTTTTAACAAGAGGTCTGCTTTATAAGAAATGCATCCTGAGCATTGGAATTCAAAACAGATCTCACTGGCACATCATCTGTGAAAGACTTAGGCAGCTTACCTTGTTCCACTGCTTTACTGATATATCCCACACTAAGCAAAAGAGATTATTCAAATGTCAATCACTGAATAGCATGGCCATGGCACAGGAGGAACAATTTTTAAAAACAAGGTATTTTGATTCACTTATTTTGAAACAAACACCAGCACCATATATTTTTCAAAGAGGAAACAAAAAAAGTTATTACTTAATGAAATCTATATGCAGCACATATACTAACATAAACCAGTTGCACAAGAGACAGGTACACTGCTCGCATTCCTATTCTACATCCAGGAGTGTCTGGAAAGTTGTAAAGAAAAGTGTGTTTTGCTCTATAGTTTGTATTTTTGGAGGTAGCCTGGAGAAGAAATAATGAATATAAAAAACCTTAGAGAACATCTGAAGCCCAGTGGTGAGTAGATTCTGCTCTGTTGAGCTTGCCAAACCAAAAGACATACTTATATATGTGCATACAGTCAGTTATGGAAGAGCTCAATTTAGAAGCCTACAGCAAAATTACTTTATTCGCATGAAAGAGAAACCCTCACGCCCAAACTGTTCCCCATTTTCCAGACAATTAGTACTGAACTCAGAAAGATAAAAGGCATATTTCATCAGAATGGAACACCTAAGAAAATTACATGTACCATTTTTAATTCAGCTCTTGGCAAGAGACAACTTGCTAACATAACTATTTTTACTCTGCAATATCAATATTTTAGTTTTCTCCAGATTTAACACATTCACAACTGATCCACAATGAAATATCAATACACAAAGCTCTTGGCTAAGTCCTTGCAGCTGCTCCCTGAGCCACTGGCTCCTTCTCATTTCTTCACTGTAAACACTGTCAGGAACAATACAGGACATGCAAACTTCAGCTCATCTACATTTTCAAAAAGTCAGGCAATATCCTGTATAAAATATAAATTCGCAAAGTAACAATGCTTATGAAAAATGTTGTTTCACATTTACAGGAAGCCCACAACTCTGGAAGACCCCAGAGAGCCTCATGAACTCTACTTCTTACTGAATATACTGAAGAAGAGAAAGTGAGTAGCACACAAAAACAAAAACAGGAAAATAAAATAAAATAAAAAAAAAAGGAGACTGATAGTGACACGCGATACTGACAAAACCCATTTAAAATATATATATACACACTGCACAAGGCCTGTTCCAAATCACTGTCTGTATTTTTCTCCAAATTTGAGATTAAAAATTATCTCAAATGTTTCAAGTTTCTCACATTTGCCTTCTGAGTGTGTAAGCCATTAAAGTGCATTTGCTCCACTTTCTGAAGCTTTGCTATTAGACATATCACTTAAATGAAACTGCAATTTAAACAAAAATGGTCGATGTCAGAAACATGAATTAATTTTTTTTAAAAAAAGGCATCTCAAGTCTTTGATAGATTTGGCAATAATGCTCTAGCAGGGGGGTTGGACTAGATGATCTTTCGAGGTCCCTTCCAACCCCTAGGATTCTGTGTGTAATCCCTACATGTAGAGCAGAAAATTAGTACATTTAAAGCATATATTTAATATTGAAGTCAGAGTTTCATTTTATTGTTCTCCTTAGCAACCTAATGATCTAGCTCCTGATGAAATAGCTGAGGGCTTGAACCTATCCATATATAAGCAAACTAAAAATTCCAGGTAGTGAAGTAACAACAGAGGTAGTCACTAAATCCACCCAGATCTACATGCCAGATTTTGCTGGAACCATCATAGCTTTGAAACATCACCGCTCATGGAGTAATATGCATAGGTACATCACAGTTTGCTGCTAACTGGAAGACTCAAGGACTGAAGTCATCATGAACAAGGAGAAAATACCTCATGGCAAACACAACCAAATATGTAAAACTAATGGTGGAATATGACCAAATGACAGAAAAAGGAAAAGATATATTGAAAGAAAAAAAGACAAGTTTCCTCTAGTATCTTAAGTCACTAAATATTACATTTTAAAATTGACCTTAGAAAAACACAGATCACCATAGTAACTAGTATTAAAAGGATTCTACCCTCTATCAGGAAAAGTAAGTTCTTCAATAGAAGTTTAATAAATAAACTTGCAGCAACTAGAACTCTCCCCAGCTGTTTGGTTCTGTTTCTTTGGTTTAGGGGTTTTGTGTGTGTGTGTATTTCTTTGATAAAAGAAGTTCTAATAAGGTGAATTTGTTATATGTTTGCTGTCAATTTTTCCCCTACCAGAAAGCAGAAAGTGAAGCTCTGAGAGGAAACAGTGGGGAACAGATTTACTCTGCTATCAGCAAACAAAGCTGCAGTGATATCAATAGAATGGGGAATTTGACTCATAACCCAGTATAATTTTACTTGCCTTTCCATCTGGTAAGAGGAATGATATCATTCTGTGGAGGGGAATTATAAAGAAGATGACAGTAGAATATTCCAAAATCTTATTCTTATGTAAATCAGACTATCAATAAGTGCTTATTACTTATGCACAGATCCTTACATTACTTAATAGCTTTTTAAAGCTTGCAAACTGTGAAGATTTTACCAAATATGCAGGGTATATTTTTATAAATAAAATAGCATTTCCTCCACCTTTTCAAAAGAAATAACACTATGACTAAGAAATGAATAGTCTGAATATTTATTAGAATTAGAATTAGTAAAATATTACTTTTTCATTCCAGAATACTCTAGATCCATATATTTTACACTTTTGAATTGATGTTTCTTACATAAAATAGACTATGGAATAGTATATTACAAATAAGGATTTCCCCACCCCTGATATTTTATTTCCACCTAGCAGGTCTTCACTATGGAAATCTTTGAAGACCAGTTTTTGCCCAGGTCTTAGATAGTTTTTTGGGGGTTTGGGGTTGTTGTTTTTTTGTTTGTTTGTTTTTTGTGTTGTTGGTTTGTTTGGTTTCTTTAATGCACCAGAGCAGATAACCTCAACATTTTAATGTTTTCCAGTTATGTTAAATAATTATTATTATGATTTATGCCTGGGAACTTAGGTACACTAACATGATATCTAACCTCTTAATCTTTCAAAGATACAGTCTCCTACCAACAGAACAGGTTCAAGAGACTAAAATCTGCCACAGTGGAAAGTATTTAACAAGCAAGAATTACTTCCTTACCCCTAAACTACAGCAATGGCTGTAACTGGGAAATACAGTGCAATAAATGTTACAGTACATCCAGTGTAACCTGACAATTTGAAATATTTGCTAAGAAACCTTATTTCCACCAAGCATTTGTAGCCCTGTAACCTTTCGTGATGCTCATAATATGTCCAGATTTACACAGATTTACAAGGGATGACAAAAAAAGGGAAGGGAAACTTGGAAGGGAAAAAGCACAAAACCTTCTTTTTGGATAAAATGTTATCATGTGTCATTAAAGAAATATTGTAAAATGGAATGTAAATATATGCTCAGAATTGCTTTGGAACACTGATTTTGTTGTAAATGCCACTGCATTTCGTGCTAACCAACAGTAAAATTCAGAAATTACTGTAACTGAGCGATGAGTACACCAAAAAATAGAAAAAAAAAATAAAATCCTCTATAAAACAAATAACTAGCTGTAAAACTCGGGAATGAAAAAAACAAACAACAACAACAACAACAAAACAAAACAAAAACAAAACAGAACACCAAAACAACACACCAACAACCAACCAAACTTCTGTCCCCAGAGCATGGTGTGTCCTTACACATGACAAGTAGGTAGAAAAGCATTAGGGCAAGGGAGGGAGGGAAGGGAGATAATAGATACAACCCTATAGTTATGACTTCCTTCCTATTCAATAGGAGTCTTGACAGGAATGGAAATCTAACTTTCGCAGCAAACAGCTAGAATTTAGAATTTTCAGAGAAATCCTTATTTTAGAAATCACAGGGTTATAGGCTTGCTGCTGAGATTGTGGGTCTTTTTTCCCCACTTGTAGATAGACTGTTGTGCAAAGTATTATCCAGAGCTATGGAGAGCTATCCAGAGCTGTTCACACTTTGAATTAAGTTCCAGTTTATTTATACAGAATATAATAAAATAATAAATACAAGAAAAGCGTTTAGCTGATTTAAAATAATCCTTATCTTCTAGACAACTGTATACGTATTTTGACAATATAATACAATACTTTCAAAACAGCTTTTCAACTACTCTGCTTCAGTAGTTCTTTATTCTTAGTTATGCCCTATTTAAAATTGCAAACACTTCCTCTAAACAAACAAACTAAGCTATCCCAGTACAAAACAAGATACACTAATTTTCAGTGTAAGGATAATTTTTACAGTGGAAATAATTTTCCATTTTTTAAAACATAATACAGACCTGATAAATTTTGCATTCTTCATATGAAGTCTATAAAGATTTCCTTGGACTGAATGGTAGTTGGTAGAAGACTGGAGTTATGAGCAAAGATATTGTTTCCTGTAGTTCAAGAGTTACAATGTACAGAGGTGTAGATTTTTTGTTGTTTGGGTTTTTTTTGCCCCCCCAATTCTTTGTAAATAAGTAGAATGGCCATCAAAATATGTCCACAGCACACTAGTATGTGCACAGCACGCTGTTATCAAACCACTCATTAACATCTAGAACTAAGTGTTTGAACACAAAAAGAGGAAAAATTAACTTCTCAGTGAAGACCGAACTCAGAGTTTAAAAGTAGTATCACTCTTCAACTTTTGTCATGATAAAAAAAATCATCATGTAGTTGTCTCAAATAGCTTGACAAAAAGTCCCAGAGGTACCACTGAAAATGTATACCTGAACACACAGAGCCTCTGTAGTAGGTATTTTTCTTGACTATTTATCAAGAAAAGCATTAAGGGCAGGATTCAAGCCAGTCCATTAAGTGTATCAAAAAGATGAATACACAAATCCAGTGAAAGAACAGGCCTCATGGCAAGGAGAACACAACCTTCTAGCACCTCTGCTTGATGGAGAGGAATAGACTGTATTTATGCCTTTTCCCCAGTGCCAGCCAACATTGCTAAGAGAATTTGTGGGCCAGATACTATTTAAAATAATTGTAATTATGAAAGGAATCCTAATGCAGCATACAGGATAGGAGCTGAAACAAACATCTTTAAGGATAAGGCTCTTCATGGGAGATTTAATGTGGTGTTTCTTCTACCTGACAAGTCACTCTGCTTCAGTAGTTCTTTATTCTTAGTTATGCCCTATTTAAAATTGCAAACACTTCCTCTAAACAAATTAAGCTATCCCAGTACAAAACAAGATACACTAATTGTACTTTCCATGACAGGTCTACACATTCCTCCATCTATATTTAACGATGTGGGAAAATGTCTCAAACACTGTGCACCTTAATATTTTTCCAACACTCTAAATATCTAATCACTGTAGATTCTGATCAAAATATGTGACAAATGTACTGCATATAATTACCAATTTTGCAGATTTTTTTTACTTATCATAATTAAAAGAAATCTTAAAAAAAAGGAAGATAACTACAAGTAATTTTTTTACTACTTTTTACAGGATAATTTTAAAATCTGTAGTGTCTGAAAAAGATGACTAATATTTATGATGTAATTCCTTAACAAAAGACAAATTAATATTGAAATTTCCTAAGAAATGTAGGGAACCCTAGATTTATCATTAAAGCATCAGTCACAAAATCAAAAAACAGAAGGAAAACAAAACCAGGAAAAATTAACATGAATTAGAATAACTTTGGGCTTCATTTAATAGTACTCACAGTTGACACTGGTCTCCTTTGATGCCCTTAGTAGTGCAGAAACATTTTCCTGTTTGCATGTGACAAATATTTGCATGTCCACTGCACGTACAAGCTATAAGATCAAAAAGAAAAAGAGAGATAAGGTAAAATACAGGTGAAGAAATAACTACCAGAATTTTCATGGATTTTAATACTTCATCCTAAGCATACTTCCCACAAGCTGCATTAACATAAATAAATAAAATTACTACTCTAGTTCTAAGCTTCTTTGAAGAATATTTCACTAGCCCATCATTTAGTTTATTTTCTGCAGTTAAGAACTATGCACGAGTCATTAGGGGTCTCCTCCACACCTTAAATAATAGCAGTTTCAGAAGAGCCATTTAAGTCTACCATTTCAATGCGCAATACAGAAAAATATTAACGTCTTTTCTACACAAGCAATGATCCTGACCAATGGCAAAAGCAATAGCAAAATTCCATTAGTTTCAAATTTCTAAGTAAAGAAACTATTATTGTAGACATTTGGTACAATGTCTAATAGAACTGTAACTTTTGCTTTTGACAAAAGCGATCAAAAGGAAAGCTTTGAAACTATTTGAAGAAATGTGGAGTTAATGCAACAATTAAAGTCTACACCAAGAACATTCTAGAAGCAAAACATAAGCACCTTTAAAAGCTCCTGAAATTGGAACTGGAGGAGGGTTGCAGACACATCACCATCACTCCACTCCTGGGTTTTTTTGACCATGGGTAATCCACATGAGGCCAGGCGTGCTGGCGGCTGATGGGGTACATCTCTCCCAAAGGNCTTAATTGGGAGGTTTACAGAAATGCTTCCAGAGTATGTGGAGACTCAATAAGAAAGCCTAAGGCTTTCTTGGAACTTAGTCTCACCAGGGAGGTGAAAGAAAAGCAGAGGAGCTTTTCCAAATATATCAATGAGAAAAGGAATAGTAAGGAAAAAGTGGGTCCACAACTAAATGAGGCGGGAGATATGGTAACAAAGGATGGAGAGATGGCAGAGTTACTGAATGCCTTCTTTGTCTCAGGTGTTACTCTGAAGACCAGCTCTCNAAGACCATCTCTCAGAAACCCCAGTCACTGGAAGTAAGAGAGAACTGCAGAGAGGAAGAGATCACCTGGATAATAAAAATGCACAGATCCATGGGCCCCAATGGGATGCACCCACATGTGCTGAGAGAGCTGCCTGATACTGTTGCTGAGCCAGTCTCCATCATTTTTGAAAAGTCGTGGAGAATGGGAGAGTTGCCTGATGACTGGAAGAAAGCCAATGTCACTCCAGTCTTCAAAAAGGGAAAGAGGTAATACCCGGTCAGCTACAAACCGGTCAGCCTCACCTTCATCTCTGCAAAGGTGATGAAATAGCTNCAAACATTACCTCCTCCAAACTCAAGATAAAGGTATTCCCTTGGGAAAAAGAAAAAAAAAAATGTAAAGGAGGTAGAAGACCTGCATGGATTAGCAAGTTGCTCCTGAAAGAAACTCAAATGGAAGAGGGAGGTATACAATATGTGGAAAAAGGGTCTGCTTAATTGGGAGGTTTACAGAAATGCTTCCAGAGTATGTGGAGACTCAATAAGAAAGCCTAAGGCTTGCGTGGAACTTAGTCTCACCAGGGAGGTGAAAGAAAAGCAGAGGAGCTTTTCCAAATATATCAATGAGAAAAGGAATAGTAAGGAAAAAGTGGGTCCACAACTAAATGAGGCGGAAGATATGGTAACAAAGGATGGAGAGATGGCAGAGTTACTGAATGCCTTCTTTGTCTCAGGTGTTACTCTGAAGACCAGCTCTCAGGAACCCCAGTCACTGGAAGTAAGAGAGAACTGCAGAGAGGAAGAGATCACCTGGATAATAAAAATGCACAGATCCATGGGCCCCAATGGGATGCACCCACATGTGCTGAGAGAGCTGCCTGATACTGTTGCTGAGCCAGTCTCCATCATTTTTGAAAAGTCGTGGAGAATGGGAGAGTTGCCTGATGACTGGAAGAAAGCCAATGTCACTCCAGTCTTCAAAAAGGGAAAGAGGTAATACCCGGTCAGCTACAAACTGGTCAGCCTCACCTTCATCTCTGGAAAGGTGATGAAGTAGCTCATTCTGGAGGCCATCTCTAACCACATGGAAGAAAAGAAGGTTGTCAGGAATAGCCAACATGGATTTTCCAAATGGAAATCTTGCTTGACTAATCTGATACCCTTCTACGAAGCAATGATCAAATGAGTAGATGAAGGCAGAGCAGTGCATGTCATATACCTTGACCTCAGTAAGGCTTTTGGTACTGTCCCCCATAACATCCTCATAGAAAAATTCAAGAAATGTGGCATAGACTACTGGACTGTGAGGTGAATTGAAAACTGGCTCAACAACAGACTTCAGAGGGTTGTGGTCAGAGGCGCAGAGTCAAGTTGGAGGTCTGTGGCCAGTGGTGATCCCCAGGGATCAGTACTGGGTCCAATTTTCTTCACTATCTTCATCAATGACCTGGACAAGGGGATAATGTACCTTCAGCAACTTCAATGAAGACATGAAACTGGGAGGGGTGGCTGACACACCAGAAGGATGTGCTGCTATCCAGCGAGATCTGGACACGCTAGAGATCTGGGTGAAGGTGAACTTCATTAAGTTCAAGTAAGGACAAGTGTATAGTCCTGCATCTGGGGATGAATAACACCAGGCACCAGTACAGGGTAGGGTTCATCCTGCTGTAAAGCAACACCTCGGAGAAAGACCTCGGAGTCCTAGTGGATAGTAAGTTTCCCCACTGAACAGCAGTGGGTCCTTGTGGTGTGGAAGGCCAGTGGCATCCTGGGGTGCATTAAGAAAACTGTCCAGCAGCTGAAGAGTGAGCAGGTAATCCTGCTCTGGCAGGGCGGTTGGACTTGATGATCTCCAGAGGTCCTTTTTGCCCCAGTCTAAGGGAAAACTAGCCAGACTAGCCAGACTAGAACCACAATTAAACATAAGATATTATAGACAGAATATTTCAATGTCAGGAATTCTGTGGTTTGCCCAGCCTTCAGAACTTGTTAAGTAGCCAGCTGAAGCTGAAGGAGCAATTCTTACTAAAGAGCTACTAGAGATTCAAACTGTCTGCAAGAAACACGTACCAGAATTTTCTATGCAGCATACAGTGCTGTGTGATGTTTTTCTCCTTTTCTTAATACAGCTTGTAATAACATTTCTGACAAACACTGACAGTTACCACAGAGTGATAAATATTGTAATTTCACTAAGATCTTGACACTCTACAAGAAGTGCTCATAAAAGTGCTATATAATCACTTATGTTATCCTAAATCCATTCATTTATTCCTCTCTGCATTTCTGGAATTATTATTTAGCCACTTTGAGAGGAAATACCTCTTCTCAAGAATGAATTTTAATTGTGTAAATCCTTACTATACTTGCAGTGAAAAACAAAGAAATATATACTGAACAGCTTATTCTGCTTATGGTTAACTGCTCTTAACAGTGATGCACCATTTCAAGACAGCACAAAAGTTATAAAGGAGCTAAAAGGCTGAATTCCAAATCACATTCCAAAAGCCATCAATATATTGACAAATTTCGAAGCTATTAACAACAACCTGAATTGATTACTCCCATAGTTATTGATCACTTAAAAGGACGTAGATCACAAACATGAAAAGCAGAGCTTCCTTTACTTGAGTAGCTTTTATTTAGCGAAAGTATTTCAACACTAAGTTATAGAAGCCTTTGGACACCATGCATCCTTCTGACCTTCTTGAATTTAAAAAAAAAAAAAGAAGAAAAAGAAAAAAAAAAAAAGGAGGAAGGGGTATAAAATGGATTATACACTAAAAGTAACAGATGTACTCGTATAAGACTTTGTGTAAGAGCATTTCCTCTGGCAGCTCAGACACAACTTGTATACTGAGTCCACAGAATTACTGATAAAACAAACTTTTCAGCACCATATATCCCCACGGACATCTAAATCAAATAAACACCTATATAGTGCCATTTACTGTACAGTGTGCTCAGTCACACAGCAATCCACAGATTAACTCCTTTCCAATCACCCAGGTATCTCCTCCTATTTAAACCGCATCATGTTTTAGTCACTGCACAGCCTTTGGAGTTTCCTGGATTTACACTGAAAAAACATTAAATAACATAAACATCTGACAGAATTTATTTTCCTCTGGACTTGCATCTAAATGTTGACCTGTGTGTATTCATAGCACACCCAAATAGCAGATAAATTCATGGTTTGGTGTGTCTCACCAAACCCACCAACATGGCTGTTCTGCATCACCTGCATTTTCATGACACATATGAAGCTTCTACAGTGCTAAGATCAGTATGGTTGGTAAAGGACAAGAAAGGAGTTCAGAAGACTCAGAACCTTGTATTCTGGATTGCTCATCAATGAAAAAGCTTGTTCTGACAAGCCCAGCAGCTAATTTTCTTCTATTAAAAGAGGAGGAGATATTACTCTTGTTTATTAAGTTTCTAGTAACTTAAAGTTTCCTGGATAATAATTTGAAAAAGGACATCAGGAGCTAATCACTCTTATTTTAAAAATCTCATCTGGAAAAAATTATTTAACAGCAGTGAATGTGTGGTTCAATTATTCTCAGGCTTACAAGTCTGTGACAAAAAATGGTTTCCTAACAGTCTGGGGACCTTTAGGTGAGAAGTAACTCAAAACCAAGATCCATATAAGTCGTCACTGCTGTTACAGAAGTATTATAGCACATTCAGTGGAAAGAATTTTAGAAGTTACTATCTTTGTGCCTCACCGCAATTCTTCTCCATTGGCCTACTTCTGAATAATATAAAAGAACTTACAAGCTTTGAATATGATAATTACTAATTAATAAACCGCAACCTAAAGCTACATGTGATTTCAAAGTGACAGAAGATTTACATTTTTGTAACCTCATTATTTCCATACTCCTCTTTACATATTTTACTTATTTTTTTTCTACTTGTTTTTCTCTGCTTAGCCATTCTCAGTGAATCATTTCTCTTCTGACCGTACTGTAGCTCAGCAGTTAAAACTGTAGCTATGGTAGTGGAAATGTGCCAGAACTTGGAATCCATTTTAAAAGAATGTTTTGTACCAGTCATTCTCAGCTGGTAGAAGAGATGTAATTTATACTTTCTATACTGGGGGGGGTGTTCGTTGGGTCTTTTTGGTTGTTTTTTTTTGTTTGTTTGTTTTTTATATTCCACCCCTCTCCATCTCCATGCATTTGTTTTCAAGGAACAATGCTTAAGCTCCAACAGCAGCAGCTGCAGCTAAGCCCTATGTTAACTTTTTTTCTCCTTCCAAAAAAGGTCAATTGTGATTTTTTTATGTTGATCTAAAGAAATGATTAACATGATTTTTCTTTTTACAAACTCCATAAAGCTGAAGGAAAAGTAAATAAGAGTGGAAATTATAGCTATAATTCATACTTCACGTTTCAAATGCTTCTTTCCCCTCTCCCTCCTCATGTAGTTTATTAAATAATAAAAGGGTGAAGAATTTGAGTAGAACCACGTGGTGGTAAGCAAAGATTTCTGATAGAAAATTCCAGGCTCAGACTGCTTAATACCCAATGGTGGGGGATCATGTTATTGCTTTTTATTTTCTGGGCCTGTCTGCCCCATTTAATTAGCATACCTGGGACACTGTCAAGGAAAATATTTGAGATCCCACCCATTTTTGTGCCTTAGTGTTCTCTGACATCGTATTTTCTGTGGCTGTGTATGAAGTTCACTAAGCCATCCCACTCAGACCAGACAATAAGGAAAGTTTCAACTTCTGCTACACTCCAGCATTTTACCAAGTTTCAGCATCTTTTAGCTGATTTCCTTTCTCCCATTTAGCTCTTATTTCGTTCAGCATGGATTTTTTGGTAGCCACAGCTCGTTCACAATTCCAGTTAGGGACAGTGTGAATCTTTTGCTTTGTCACATCTCTCAAGTGATGTTAGGCTGACAGCAACATGTTCTTTATCATGACTATGCTGTAAATAATGTACAATTCTTAACAATTAGTTTATTTGGGATGTTGACAGCAGGCTTAAAATCAGCATATGAACCATACCTACACAGATTTGTGGGGTAGTCAACTTTCAGCCCTATCCTCAAAAAAACCACATCACCAATACAGAAAACTGACCTCACCAAAGCTGTTATACCTTTTGCTGAGTACTGACATATGAACAGTAGAACAAAAATGTTAAGAGACGTGATTATCTACAGGGTACATCAGATTCAGATTTTACTCCTCTATGACATATTTCAGCACTGACAGCAGCACTCTAACACTTTCAGGAGGTTACAATGACATGAATCCTCTCTCAAATCTGCATTCACAGCCATCAGTGCAGAGAATAGCTTGAAATCCTACTTTAACTTTATTGCAAGCTTAAGCTACAATAAAATTCTAACAGTCTTATTAAATTCTGTTCACATGCTCTATTTCCTCCTAATTTTAGAGCTCAAATTCAGAAGTGAATCTCTGTGTATCAACTGTTAACAATGAAATAAACAGAATTTTCTTCTTTTAAAAAAAGGTATAACTCAGCATCCCAAAACACTATTAACTTTAAATAATAACAGTAAGTTAATTCCAGGTGTATTTTCAATGAGATAATCACAACTCTAGCATATAACAGGGATTGATATTATATCATGGCTCTTTTTCCCTCATGGGAAAGAAGTATATCTGTCATTCTCTGTTTCATATTTCACAGATTACTAAGAGTTTTCAATTATAAAGGCAAGCTTAAGACAATTATAAAGGCAAGCTTAAGACTCAAAATAAATGCCAGCTTCTGATGGATTTCAGAACCTTCCATTAGGCAAGAATTATCATTAGCCTTAACACCTTCCAAAATAAACTGCAGTACATGAAACACAGAAAAACTTGTTACCAATGCTCATATTTCACTTAAAGAGAGAAGAAAAGATGGGAATTAGAATTGTCACGATTTCATGTGAGAGTAACTCAGGCACAGAATATAGGCATAAGGATATATATTAATTCAAAATACATTGTACAACTCTGACGGAAACTTTATTTCATATTCAAAATTCCTGCCTAAACATGTCTACAATCTTGAAATCTATTTTAAAAATGTATAGAAATTATATGATATATTTACAAAAACTGTATCAGCTACAAAAATTCTTATTACAAGCAAAACCAGAACTTTAGATGCAGTATTTTGGAACCATTCATTCATCACCATCATGACTGAGAAACATCAGTTAAGTACACAGAATTGTATAAGCTGCCTCCAGATCGAGCTTTAATCATGGGAGCTGATCACTTTTATGTTCTAGGTGTAGATATACCTTAGAAATTCAATCCTCTGTAGATGCTGGAAATGATCCCCCAGACTGACTGGCAAGACTTATAGTTAGACTTATAGGTCTTATTGATATCAAGTGTTTTAGCACAGATAACGAGTGAACTTCTGTAACAAGTCTCCCAGACATCCTCCTCCTACCTTGGGTTGGTTTGTATCATACTTCACATCCATGAACTCAATTTCACAGGAATGAAACCAAAACAGAAGATAGCTACAGGACCACAAAGGTGATTAAGGGAGTGGACCATAAGAGAGGCTGAGAGAGCTGGGATTCAGCCTGGAGAAAAGAGGTCTCAGGGGACTGTACTGACATGTATACAGACCCAGTGGAAGAGCACTACACTCTAAGCAGTGCCCACTGACAGAAGACGCAGTGGCCACAAATTAAAACCCAGGAAATTCCATCAAAACACAAGAAAACGCTTTGGTTTTCTTTTTACTGTGAGGGATGACCTACTGCAATGCTATAGGTGCTCATGTACTCTGTGATGTACTTTTGGAAAGAAACAGTGAATTCATTCCAACTTTATGAGTCTTCCCATACTACTGTATGCACTCATCTCCAATTTGGGCTTATATTATGCACAAACACTTTTGTTTAAACAGCTATTTTAATGCTGAACTACTATACAAACATTTTATCCTTCATTAAAAGGCTTATAGAATTGTATCATATTTTTTAAAAAAAACAAAATAAACACCCTGGCCATATCTATTCTATTTTTAGGGACATAGCATTTCACACTACTCTTTTGTACAACATGCAGATTCTACTGGAACAGAAATATTATATGAAAACAATATAATCCATGCTGCAAAATCACAACCCTATAGAATTTATTAAAAAAATAAATCCACAGCATGATTGATTTTGAGTTGCTAGCTCAGCATATAAATATTCTTGCTGATGCTGACAACAAAACAATACCCATCACTATTTCCATGAAGTATGCATTTTAGACAATTGAATTTAAAACCATTTATTGCTTAGCCCCCATCTCCCAACATATAGCTTCAAGAGCATTTTTTCCTCTCAGAGCTCACTACAAATGGTCTTTTAACTTAATATGCTTGCTTACTTCAAAAATTACTAAACCAGTAGCTGCACATGTATAATTCCTTTAAGATATCTTCCTGGTTTGTTTTGTTTGTTTGTTTTAAAGGAAGCAAGCTATGGCAATGCTATTAAATATTGAGGTGTACTATTTATTAATTCTGATGACATGCAAGGCATAATTTCCATCAAAAGCTATATACGTTGCAGAAAAAAAATGGAGATACAGTCTCTCTCACACAGCTAGTCTAAAAAAGAAAGAGCAACTACAAACATACATTAGTTATAACAGTGTAATGCTCAATTTCACTGTAAATGTTCAGTTATCTAATCCATTAATCTACATATATATGAGAACTGCCCTTCTGGGGAATATTTGTACATTAGTAACACTACAAAACTGTCTAGTTACTTATTTTTCTAGAAATGTTTATTTAGCTGGAAGCCCCTGATACTTCTCTTTTAGCATTACTCTTAGAGGAACTACCATTCAACCTTTGAGACAGGCAATGTAAAAAAATAGAACCAAACTAAACAGATGTGCCCAACAAGACTTATAGAATATCACTTATAGAATATAGAATTTCGCTTAAATTTAGTAGCACTAAAATTAAGCGAAAGAACTTCAGTACATAAGCAATAAAAATAAGTGTAAAAAATAGTAAAGATGGTATTAGAAAGAACTGCTCTACATGCAGGTCAGATTCAACTGTCATTTCATCTAGTGACATGATTAACATTCATAAGAAATCAGTCTTATTAGAGTAATTAGCATATACATAACTAATTTTATTTTCATCCTTCTCAGTTTATCCCATGATTGATCTTTCTTTCATCTCAAACCAATTTATATTTTTATAGTACAATAACAGTACAGAAAAGATGAAAATCCTATCTATGTGTGCTGACACAGTACTAAAGACTGAGAGACAGAGAAATTTTAATTTTTGAAAAATTTATGTAAGATATGGAATCTGAATATACAGAATAGAAAGGAATTATAAACCACCCAAATCACAGATATAGTAATTTAAAACAAAGTCATCGTTCCAAATGTTCATGAAATTTAGTTAATCATTTTACCAGATCAGTACTGGATATAATTTTTTTCTGGAAAAGGCAAGTATTCCAAATCAACCTGGCAGCCATTTTTATAAAATTAGACACTCCTCATATCACAAGTTTTTCAACAGTTGCCTCAGGCTGCAGTGCAGGCTGCCCTGTGCTCTTGCTGGCAATTTTAGAGGCTAACCTGGTGCTTACAGAAATGCTCTTGTCATTACCCACTTACCACTCCAAGAGTCATTCATCGAAACCTAAGTGTGATTTTAACTATTTCCTGGAACTTACAGTCACATGACCATGACCTAAGCCTACTGAGATCATTTGACTATTAGTAAGGCAATTACTTTTTTCACAAAAAGCAACAACGTATCACCCAGTCAAACCACCTAGAAATCACAAGTGAGGTTTCCTTAGATTTTTAGACTGACACATACTTTCCAGAAGTAGCATATTTATTCTAAAAAACTCAATAAATATCTAGAAAACAACAAACAGGGTGATTTTCAGCTGTAGAGTACAAAAATGTGTTTGGTTACACCAACACAACCCTGTAGCAACCTTCCCCATTTAAAGGATTGTATTTATTCTTAACACATTTTCACACTGGAAAAATAGCTCTGCAGTGTTTGTATTTCCCTAATTCTTCTGTTTAAAACATTCATCCTGAAAAGTAAACTGATTTTTTAATTTGTTTGCAATAAATACCTCTCAAGCAATCCTACTAAATCTGACTTTAATCATCAACAACTAACATTATAAAGACAGCTTGGAAAACCATAATTTTGTTTCATACAAGTAGAGAATAAAAATGCAACATGGAAGGTTAATATTGAAGGATATTTTTTCTTGTTATGAACTCACAGAATCTTAAACAATTAACAAGAGTCTCACTGTGTCTGAATCTTTCATGCTAATACTGAAATACAGTACAGAATTTTCAAAGCTCGCTCTTGTCATCATTCAGGGATAATGTTCATAGAGGATGGTATTTTCTATTGAAAAAGCACATCAAACCAAAATATTTTCATGAGAACTCATGCACTGCACTGCTACCAACTTTATTTTCTCCATATTAATCTGTGTGAAAAACTAAAACTTCTGCTCCTACTTTAAACATGTAAAAATGAAAAATTCCAGGTGAAGACATTATTAAGTGCACTTTATTTGGAGATAAGTTTGATGTGTCCTACTTTTCAGTTTCCTTTTCATTCTTTCTACATATTCTTTTCATTTTTAAATATCCTGCAGTATGTTATCAAGAAATAAATAGCCTACAAATTTTACAGTTGGGTAAGCTGCAGGTGTTGTGAGTTCAAGTCAAAAACTCTTATGTACAGTACAGTTCTTTAACTATGCAAGCATTTAAAGCATGTTTCTTTCACACACAAGAATAAAAATATTATTCCTTAAATTACTCTTAGTTTTACTGTTTGTGAAGAGGTTTCTCACATGAAAACATACTTAAAAAATATGTAATTCTGATATTTTATTAATTTCAGATCTGGCAAATAAACTTTCCCTTCATTTTGTAAAAACTAAATCAGTGGGGTTTGTTGGGTTTTTTGTTTGTTTGGGTTTTCTTAAGGAAAACCACAAACTGATTATTTTGGGTATCTTCATATTTGCATGCCCAATCTGAGATGTGTTTCAGAAGGTTTCTATTTTTCCCTCTCTCTAAAGAGAATGTATAACTTCCTAAATTATAACAGGAAAAAAAGAAAAAAAAAAGATTATTATAAGGCAATATGAAAAGCAACATAATTTTAAACTAGTCAATAGCTATTCATAGTGCCTTTAATTGTCAAAAAAATACTCCACTCTAAGGTGAAAAACAACTGAAATCAACAAGTGGCGATTGCAACTATTTGTGCATATTTGGTCATTCAGAGTAAAAGTCCAAAGAAGAGCAATGATTTGCAGAATTTATCAGACAGAAACACTACAAAATGTGAAGAAGTCAGCAAGTCATTGCCCCACGTTAGCCATTAGGAGGTACAAAATACAACTGATTTTTTAATGCATTCAACTGTGAGTGAAGCTTTTTTTCCTTAAATAACTAATGCCTTCTGCCTCTGCCATTGTAATATATTGCATCTACCATGCAGAAAATGAAGACAGAATCAACTGCAATCAAACAGAAATGCCATTACAAGACTTTTTTGAGAATCTTCATTCTACACTTGGAAAATGAGTTGCACGATGCCTCAGAGGCTATTTTCTCAACAGCCAAGAGGGGGGTTCTGAGACCACTTAGGGAGAAGGATGACCATTTCAATGCAAAATGATTGCTACTTGACTCTTCCGTCCTGGTGGCATATTCACATGTAGGGGTTCAAACAGATAACATCACGGTCTCCTGCTACACTAGGAGGTTCTGTCATAGCCCTCTGATCTACATGAGGTCTCCATCTCACTTATACTGATGGCTACATAACTGAATTAAAAATAAAAACATAACAATAAAATAAATACATAGAACTAACAACTTCACTTCGGCTGCAGTCAATAGAGGGTAACAAGCTGACTGTTGTATGTCAGACTGACCAGCTGTCAGGAGACACAGCTGTGGGATTTTCCTGGGGAAAGACTTCAGCCAGATGATGAAACTTCTGACTGTAGATGTTCTGCAGTTAAAACTACAAGAATAACAAAGAACTTGTGAGCGGTGCAATAGTAAGAGAGAAAATGAGAGCTTCTCAGCACCTAGAAATATCTAGAAGGGTAACTTCAGAAATTGCAAACAAAGTGCCTCCTGTTTTGTTATTTAATTCTGTTGTATTTGGGACAAGAAAAATCTGGTTGTAGACAAGTGCTTATCTGAGGATCAAGTAACAGTGATTGAAGAAAAAGTTATCTTCAACTTAAAACTGCCAACCCTCAATCAGAGGCTAGCATCTTCTCAGCCTAGACACAGTAGTTACATGAGCTCTTGACATCTCTCTCAATAAAAAGTAAAATTTTTGCTTGTAAGAGACAGACAAAATCCCTTTATTTTGGGCAGCAGAAAGTTTCCAAATCATGCCCTGCCTATCTCCTCTGGGAACATCTTTTGGAAATCAATGACTTTACAAATTTCATCAGGAAGATGAACATATGCACAGCTCAGACAACACATCAGAAATATGTTTTATGAATATTCCTTATTCTATAAAATTATAGCATGTAAATCTGGAAAAAAAGAAAAAGAAAACAGGAAAATAAGAATGCACACCTACTCATTTGTCATTGCCAAAAACTATGTTACAGAATAACATGCACAAGACTCGATAACCAACATCAGTGAAAGCAACAGAACTGTCATTAATCCTTGCAAAAAGATTAAATAAGCACAGAGATAAAGGACTACAGTATAAATCAAACTGGTGTATCTCTTCAATATCTACAGAAGGAATAAGTGGTGATCAATTAAAGGATGCCTGAATTCTTAGTTCTCAAGATGCTGAATAAGCACAAAATGCCTGCTACTTAAACAAATTAAGATAGCACAAGTTGTTGCTATTCCTTTTTACGGTTTCAGATACTTCTGTTGCATAACAGACCTAAAAAGTATGCAGTGTTGATTGTACATTTGTAGAATTTCAGAAATAGGTTTTCCTTCTTTTATTTTTCTTTTTAAAAAGCTACATTTTTCTCATTCCACTTGTGTAAATTAGATTCAGTTTTGCTGGAAGAAATTACGCTTCTGCAAAGCAACATATTGTAGCAATCAGGCTCAAGGAGTTGTTGATAAAATTGGTTAGTAGACATATAGCACAACACAATTACATTGTGGTTGTGCAGTGCAGAAAGAAAAATATTAGGCAAGACAAAATCACTTTACGTTATTTTAATAACTGTTAAGAATAAAAAAATAGTTTTAATGGCTGGGAACTGAAAGACTGGGTTGAACTTGATACTTATTATGGTGATAATAAAAAAGAGATGTAATTTGGGTGGGAGGGTAAGCCTCCTTGGACAGCTGACTTCAGTTGGCCAGAAGGATATTCCATATAATGTCATGCTTAGAAATAAAAAATTGGGTAGTGGTCCGGAAGGTAGCCATCACTCAGAGACTAGCTGGGCATTGGTCCACTTGCTGGAAGGTGGTGAGTTATTGCCTTCGCTTGGTTTGTTTTTTCCCCTCCTTTTTCCTGCCCTTTTTACAACTGTCCTTATCTTAATCCGCAAGTGTTTTGCCTTTGCTCTCTCTGTTCTTTCCTACCCCATTGTGGAGGGACAGGTAGTGAGCAAGTGGCTGAATGATGCTGAGCTGCTGGCCAGGTCAACCCATCACACTCAGTGAGCAATTCTGCACGAACACCTACTTTTTCAATAGCAGTCCTAAACTGATGCTTGAACTGGTACTTCCAAACGTTTGCTGTTCCTAAAATCAGATCACTGTGCAATGAATGTACGTATCCTGATTTAGTAAATAAAAACAAATTTAGAGAATCAAGCATTAGCTTTAAAAAGTTCTGCTTGACAGGACATTTATAAAAGTCTTCTGTATGCAATCAAGGAAAACCATCAAAAAGATTAAATATGCTGAAAAGACAACTTGTCAAAACTTATGAAATCCCACAGCCAGCCAAATGATCTCTCTCTAGAGGTTAATCATGAGGAATGTTACATTCAACAGTTACTTCTTTTTTCTCCCATGAAATTATAGGCATCTAAACACAGCTTGACAATGATGCTTTCTTTGAAGTATAACTCCAGGTCCTTCACCTTGGATTATTCTGAATATAAGTAAGTTATGGAATACAAATATATCTATAAAAAACTTTCTAGTTTTAGTTCAGTTTTGGCTTTTAATTTACAATTGATTATACTATAAATTATACTTTACAATACAGGTACAATCTACAACAAAGCCAAGAAAAAACTAAATGTATACATAACAATTAATAGCATAATGAAAAGTTTGCTTAGCAAATTTTGCTTGACAGTCAAAAAAATAACAAACAATTCGTTGAAAACATCATTTTCCAAGTTTATCAAATAAAGTTTATCATTTTCCAAGTTTATCAAATAACTATTTCTCATGGCAATCCATTTCTTCTGCTGCCTTAGAAGCACAGGACTTATTAGGAATATATTCTGATTGGAGTGAATTTAATTTAAGCTCATGACTAAGCCCAAGTAGGGGCATTTTATTCACTCAAGTATTCAGACTATCTTGAACAATGTTCAATAAACAGCAGTCACTAAAGGAATGAAAAAAAATTTCAAATAACTTTTGGGAAAAAAAGGTTGTCTTAAAAAAAAAGTGCTTATGCTAACTATTCTAACAATCTCCCTGCAAAAATCAATATGAAGTTTCTCTTTAATACCTTATTGTTCTATGATTTTTCTTTGTATTTCATGTGCACTAAGAAGCCCTCTACCTACTACTAAGAACAAAATCCAGCATTTTAGTTAATTTTCATATTGTTATAAGTCTTATTCTTCTGAAATAAGGTATTGTATAAAAAATGAGCAAATGGTATCATCTTTTCCTTAAAGTGCTGAAAAAAAAGGAGAGGGAAGAGAAGGCAAAGAGGGAAGAGAAGGCAAAGAGGGAAGAGAAGGCAAAGAGGGAAGAGAAGGCAAAGAGGGAAGAGAAGGCAAAGAGGGAAGAGAAGGCAAAGACGGAAGAGAAGGAAAAGAGGGAAGAGAAGGCAAAGAGGGAAGAGAAGGCAAAGAGGGAAGAGAAGGCAACCACCAACCACAAAACCACCACCACTGCTACTGCAAAAACTAATTTATTTTTCTTGGCTGACTGAGCGCTGGAGCAGATTGCTCAGAGTGGCTGTGAAACCTCCCTCCCTCCTTGGAAATACTCAAAAGCCTCTGGATATGGTCCTGGACAACTGGCTATAGGAGGCCCTGTGTGAGCAAGCCGGCTGGACTAATGATCGCCACGGGTCCCTTCCAACCTTAACCATACTGTGGTTTGAAAACAGTGCCATATACCAGGGCTTCAAGGACAAAATATTCCAAAACATGTATTCTTCACGTACTGTCATTTTATGGGAATATAGCATCTGTAATGGATTTGTGTAATAGCTTTAGGCTGATCACATTTTGGTTCCAGCAGTCCTATGGGAGAATAATGCCTATCTCTGAAAACCTTGTCAGAGTTCTTCAAATTTATCTTTAAGTTACCATTAAGCTCCTATCTTGACAAGTGTTTAAACAGTGATTTATAAGGGATCTCTCCATTGCCTTCATATTCATTGGTTGGTTGAAGATGTTTTGTGTGCGAAGTTGGAGAAGTGTCTCATAATAACTTAAGCAGTTTTTTTTTTTTTAGAGTGTTGATCACAAGTTGACCTTGGCTCATGTGAGTATTCATGTGTATGAGTATTCATATAATTCTTTCACACTGTAACTTTTTCTCCAGTTCTTTTCACTATTCTGTTTTACGATTCTTTATTTTCTTAGAACTGGATGCAAAAGCTGCATGCGTCACACAAATAGCCTGGGAAGCTCTGCACAATAATTACTTCTCTGCTTCAGTAAGATGCTCTTTAAGTTGTTGCAGCCATTTCTTTTTAACTGTGTCTTTTGCAGGGTGGAATTAAGACAGCTGGACAGGGAGGAGACATGTTGCTGTGTGTGGCTCTGCAGCTCCAGCAGTTTTGCCCTGACTGGTGCTGTGGGAGGGCTGATCCAGTGCTTGGATTCCTCATGCGTTTCCTGTTACAGAACAGTCATCCTCATCCATGCTTTCACTGGGTTGTAGCATGAAGCACTCCAGCAATAAGGCCTTTCAAAACAGTCTCATAATATGCTTCTAACGCAGCTATTTACATCATTATTCTGAGTTCTGGCAACCGGTGAGTTTCTGTGTAGAGTTCAAGTTGCCTTTTCTTCATTAGGTTCTAGATCTGGTAAAGAGCTGGACATATGGCAAAGCTTTTCTCCCCAAAACACATTTGGTGGACTGAAAACTTGTAAATGCTAGATGGACTATCAACTAATAGCTGTTAGAGGATCATGGTATTGACTGTGATCTATTCAAAAGAGCACTTGACTGATATGCAACTTTGTCAAACATTATGTTGCCAAAGCGAAGTGAGGAGGAAAAAAACCAAACCTACCCCCACCAAAAAGGTTCTCCCAAAATACTCAGCTCACAACAAAACCCCCTTTCCTGATTGCTCATTATAAATATTAGCACAAATGCTAATTTTTAGAGCCCTGTAATATTTGTTTTGTGCCTTTTCTTATAAGGTTTTATGTTTGTATCCCTGTTTTTTGCACATGCTTTTTTAGACCTGATCTATGTGAGCCAAATGCTCGCTTCTGAATGAATGAATAAATGAGCTCAGAAGACTGAGCTCAGAAAATTGAGCCCAGAAGACTGGGGCAACTAATAGTTTTTACCTGCATGCATCTAGCTACAGTTCTTGATGAACTAGCCATCAAAGCGACTATTGCCTAAATTGATTTGGTCCTCTCAAATGGGGCATTCTGTGCACATCACATAAGGCCAGCACTTAGACCTGCTTAAAAGGACATGAATTACAGTTAACTTTGTTTAAAATCAAGGTGCTGGAAGGAACATCCCACTTTTTTATAAGAATTTCATGATTAGTGCACCCAAGGTCATTTTCGTCCTGACAATCAGCTGACTCAAAACTGCACTTCCTTGGTCAGCAGACTAAACCCTCAGTAGTTAGAGCAGACAAAATAATTTGCTTTTTGTGGAATTTAGGTGTCAAACTCCCAAACTTTCAAGGTGCCAAACTTACAAAGCTGGAAGCCTAATGCTTTAGTATAGAAATCTCACTTTGTAGCATGCCCTTGAAGCTTTCCCAGCCTCTGATATTCATCACAGCTATCAGTGTTAATAGCCGTTTCCATGGGGAAGTCATACAGACTGTTGTTTTGATGAATCATAGAATGGTTTGGGTTGGAAGGGACCTCAAAAGTCATCTAGTTCCAACACCCCTGACATGGCCAGGGCCATCTTCCATGAGCACATTTTGCTCAAAAGTTGGTTTTCCATAGATATTAGAACACAAGCATCAACTTGAACAAAAATAAATCCAACTACAGATTACTTCAAAGCAATTGTGAGGTTTCTTAGATATGGTGCCTACAGAAAAACACACTCTAATGCAGATATGGTCCTGATAAATGAAAGTGAATTTTTCTTTTTTTTGTTTTCCAAAATAGTTAACATGCTGACTGCCCTTTCTCTGAACTCGATGGTGCCCACAGTAGCTTTTACTTGTATTTCTTTTGAAGATTGAGGGAAGGGAGGGAAGGGAGGGAAATCAGTTTCAGTTCCTTCCATGGATTGTCATGATAAAAGCCCATAATGCATGTTGTTACTGATGAATAGGTAAAAATGTTAGAAACAGTGCCAGAGAATAACAATCTGCAAATCTACTCAGCAGACATCCTTCAAAGATAGACAGAACCTGAAAAACAAGGAGACCATTTTCCATTAGCTGCCATGATATAACATCTCTCTCATGCCTGTCTTTCACAGACACTAGAAGTAATTACTTCTGCCATCCTCAGCCTCTTCTCTCAAAACTTTAACATCTCAGGTGTCAGTTACTCAGCAGAAAAATCACATTCTTTGAGCAGCAAGTTGCTAACACCATGGATTTTCCTCCCATTACTGAAGATGTATCTTAGGTATCAACGAGTCACTAATAAGTTGTTGGGTTTTGTTGGTTTTCTTTTCTCCTAAGCAACAGAAATAGTTACAAATATGTCTAGGCATCTATTTTATTGCTAGGGTCAATTTCACCTAGGTCAAGGTACCTTATTGCTACCTATCTCTCTCATATTCTTTTCTAAATCTCCTGAGGCACTCATTACATGTAAACTGGATGGCTAATACATAGATTACAAAGTTCACGCAGAACAAATTCAGGGAGTAGTATGTGTAGATGTATGCACATACATACACACACGGAAATACAGGTGAAAAGTACTGAGTTTTTTGAAAATATGCAAGCGTCTGATAGCAGAAAAGGGGACAGATCTATTAAGACAATAGGAATGCTCCAGACTTGCTTAAAATGCTTCACCTATACATCAGCTCTGGTTCCCAGAGGCTTTTATTGAACAGTCATCAATGTCTTAAGCACCACACCTTTTAAGGCTGCTTAAAGAGCAAGCTGTGCAAGTTAAAACACAGCATTCCCACTGTGCTGGTGCTCACAGATTTATCCCTCCTGCAAAAGCAACAGCAACAGTATTACAATTATGGGAAAATGGAATGCTCTTTGGAATGTTACCACTTCATGAAAAAAAATGGCAATACAGCAAAGTGCTTACATTATCTTATTATTAAATGTATTATACATTCACAGTGTGTGCCATAAGTTACTGTAAAGAAATCTGTCCTGGAATCTCATACATTTTAAGAAGAATTTTTAGAAGTACCATGCATAAAGAAAACTGACAAGATGATAACCAGCTACAGTATTATTTTTTTTAAGCACAGGCAACTAAGTAGATGATTAGTAAGTGTGGAAAATAATGCTAAAAACTGTTGCCAAGATGACACAAAATTCTTCCAAGCAAACTCCCATACTGTTTTTCCTGTTGCTTATTGTTGCAGTCTGTAGTACATATAACTCTAATTTTTCTAGAATTTCTATAAAAATATTGCATATTTCCCAGACATGCCACACATCACAGAACAAGATCTGGATGAAAATATAACACTAAAAGACAGCCAGACAGTATCTGTTCTTATATGCATTCAGAGGCTGCATCTGTTCCTGTGTGGCCTGCCCTGGGTGTTCCTGGTCTGGCAGGGGGCTTGGACTCAACGATCTCCAGAGGTCCCTTCCAACCCCTACCATTCTATGATTCTATTTGAAGCCTGTTATTATTATGCATCTGTCCTTCTCATTAAGTTTGTCATATCTACTATAAGGATGCAAAGTGAGTCTTTAGATTTGTTTTAAAGCTATTGAAATGTCATCAATTATAGTGAATGAAAATCCAGAAAAGTCATTTTTTTTTTAATCCATTCTTTAATCACTACTATTCAAAACCTTCTGAAACATGAATTATATCTTTTTTCCTATAACAACTGTTACTCTTGCCATGGTAATTTGATAGCATAACCCTGCGCAATACCACTATGAATGTATCAGTTACCTGTTGACAGTTGTAAAGGCATCATTATTGCCAGAGTAGAATAAAGAAAATAGATTTGTATAGAGTTTTCCATCCCTGAACAAAGGTCAGAACAAAACTGATCACTCAGGGGTGGATAGTCTGCTTTTTCAGAGTTTTTTTTAATGACCTCCTAGAAGTATGAACAGAAAAGACTTAAGAGTTAAGGAAAAGAAAAAGGTTTCCATGGATTGAAGAACATAATATGTATCTCCTCCTTCCTGTTAAAATCATTGGGGATCTAAGAAACAACAAAGGCTAATCCAGCATATAAAAAGAAAGATGTTCTTGCAAATCTTCTTAATCTATACCACCAATAGTCAAACTAAGTTGGAAGGTCACAGTTTACCTCTAACTATACATATCACAACAGCAGAATGCATAACACACATACTGAATACACAAGTACTTTGTCAGGACACTGGGGAAAAAAAATAATTTTATATCATGAGTATGTTAAGGAAATAATTCTTAGTTTTTCTCCCAGTGTACATCAGTTTGCCTCTCAACTGAAGACTACTGAGTGTAAAGCATGAAGTAAAGAGTGCATGTAGAGAATAAAGAGTGCAGTCACTTTCCCAGAATGAACTGCTCTCCAATTCAAAGCGAAGTTACTCCCTTGTAATATAGCAACTTGTTATATGAAGAATTCCATAGTATAACAGAAGTACTTTGAGAGCTATAGTGACTATCTTGTCACTCTTTTAAAAAGTTTTCAATCTGTATCTTCAAAAAAGTATCTCAGAAGACCTGAGGATAAAAAACACCACATGCTCAGGAAGTTTGAACCCTCATACAGAGGATGAGTCTTAGTAGAAAAGAAGAGTTGGTAAGGTCCTGCCAGAAACACAGTTGGCATCAGCAAAGTGAGACAAGACAGGAATATGAGAATGACTGGGTTTCTTTTAGTTCTTCATGAATTTCTTTGATCAGCTATTCCACACTCTATTCCATTCTCTCATATTCTAATTCTTTCAGTCACACTTAAGTTCAGCTTCAGACCAGGTTGCCCTTTCTTCGACTCATATTTTTTTCTTATGCTTTTAGTTTAATTACATTTTTAATTTGCAGCTATTTTCAAAATTTTCTTGTTACCAAAAACATTAACATTAGGAGAATGAAGAATAAAAAAAGCCCAAACAAACAAAACAACAAGCAAAAAAGAACCATCTCTCTCTTCATATTTGCACACTACCCAATCTCAATTATGGTTCCAAAATCTGCTAAAATCCAAGTAAAACTGATTTGAGTTATCTACACATTGCTGGTATTTTTTTTTCCTGTAGAAATTCTTAGCCCACAATTTGGGCACCTCTATCAGAGGAACCAATTTCATGATACTGACAAAAATCTAACTGTTCATAATGGCTACATTCATCAAAATGTCTTAAAGACTTAAACAGATTTATGGGCTCTACATTACAAACTACAATATACCAATGCAGATAAATCCTCAAAATAATTATCATCTTTATTTTCCAAAGCATTCTTTAGTCTAAATAGATCCTGTTAAAATCATGTCTACCAATAAAAATATGTACTCTTACAGTCTAGGGTTGAAAAAACAAGTCATAAAATTTATAATTTTACTCATCTTATAAATTGGTTTTAGCCATTATTGCACTACACATAATTCACTAAAGGTGATAGAATGCTTATTTAGTTGATAGCTAATGTATCCCTGAAGAATAAGAGCTATATTAATACATCATTTTGCCATAAAGGTGATATAGACAGCAAAAGAACATTTTGTCAACTTCAGGAAATAAGAGAACTATTAAGAATTATTTAAAGCACCATAAAGCACCAGCAAAATGTGCAATTGTCAATAGGGGTAGACATTAATCTTTCCATCCCCTTGAACACACTTTCTAGATATTGTGCTTGAGTTTACCAGATGTGCAGTTCTATGCATTGAGTACTGCACATTAAAGTACTGAGTAACAAGTGAACCCTTAAAATGAATAGATATTCCCTGAGAAGGAAAGGTCCAGTTACAGAAACATCATTAATAGAGAAAGAAAGTCATGGACAAAACTTTCTAGCACCCTCTTAGATTCAACCTCAACTACCTTAATGACTTTCGTATTGAATGTATCCCCCCTTCCCCCATTTAGTTATAAGTGAAGGAGTTACTGTCAACTTTAAAATCACCCATGCAAGTAAAAAAGCAGCCCTATAGCAATATACAAAAACCATCTGGAGTATTGGACTTCTTTGTCTCTTTCACTCCAGGGGGAGCCATCCAGTGCAGCAATTACAAAATTAAACAGATTGAATAGGTTAGGGAATCTTACAATCCTCAGGGTACCAGGTTTTTCTGTTTGAATTATACATGAATAAGAGTTGTTGGTCTGTTAAATGCATCATTTTCTCACTAGAATCACACATTTACACAAATCAGTGCTAGCAGACATTATGGTAGATACTGAACTTCATTCGTAAGTACCTTCTCACTGCTTGCAAGTGGATTGTTTACACAAAAGTAAACTATGCATCTCTGAAATACCAGAATTTAAGGTGTTGCTCCCACAAGACGACTTCTTTCTCACTCTTCCCTACCTGAGAGAGCATCTTTAAATTGCCATCTTGTTCTTAGAGCATGCTGACCAAACAACAAGTGCAAAATGATAATTCTGAATGTAAAGTTTCTCTTAAATATATTAATTTAATTTTGAATCATTAATGTTCTGATGACCTCAGCTGTGTTATCAAATTAACATTTAATCTTAAAAGTTAATTTCATATTACCTTAAAAAAAGGTAAATTTTCATTATGTAAAATGTAATTTCAATTTCTTTTTTTTTTCCCCCATCAAAGCAGAACGACTTACCTGTACACTGCCCTCCATTTGTGGGGTCCCCATAATATCCTGGCATGCACGTTTCACACTGCTTTCCTGTTGTTAAGTTTTTACATTGATCACAGACATTACTGTTGATGCAGGTGCTGTGGCCATTACACTGGCAAGCTAGAATAGAACATTTAGAAAGTCATTACAAAATTGCTCTTGGGAACAAAATCATTCTTATGTGATGACAAAATTGCTGTAGAATGTAATTCTGAGGAGTTTAATACTAACTAATGACCAGCATACATATTTGTACTTTGATACAATACCTATTTAAAATAGCATCGTGATAAGACACGAATTCACACAAAAGACCACAGAAGGTGACTATGTGGCAATATGAGTTTGATGTGCTAAGAAAATCTTTTTGTGCCTGTGAGCAAATGAATCCAGTTACTGCCCAGTCACTCAAGAAACCTGGTAAGAGGCAAATGAAACCATCACCAAAGGAAATGCCCTTTATTACATGCAATGCACTGTAAAGCATTTGAAGGACTACTGTGATGGAGAACATGAATAACTCACACCCAAACTTAGGGAGAGAGAATTTAAAAATATAATGAAATCAAAAATAAGATGATATTTGGTTAAACAGCTCTTGTCATATTAAGGGGCTTAAGGACTTCAGAACCACAGCAAACAGTTCCAGTCCCTCCTCACTGCAGTTGACTCTGGTGGAAGTAAAAAACCATGTACTCCTATTGACAGAAATTATTTACACCTGACCTTAAAAGCACAGAATTGCTTTTTGTCAAAAGTCTATAAACCACTGATCTTGCACCACACCTCCAATCCAGTGCTCCATCTTCTGGAGAAATTCAGAAAGTACTGATCACTAGTGCAGCAAAATCACAACACAAAATCTGCCAGAAACATTTATCCTGCTGCCAGGACTCAGCTGAACAACCAAGAAGTTTTGAAGGATGACCTCTCTATAGAGTGGGACCTCAGAACTCATAGTGCTCAGCAGATTAGCAATCTGTCAATTACAGCAGCTTGTCAAATGTCAGACTATGTCAAACCTGTCAATCCTTTAGTAGTGAAGGGCCTGTAAGACTCAGTTATCTCAGTAAAATCATTTATTTTTTTAATTTGGATTCTTAATCTAAATGTCACAGTGACTGGTGTCTTGGCTAGGGGAAAAAAAAAAGGCACAAGCTTCTCACTGTATGTCCTGAAAATTTTTAGAGCTGTTTTAGAGTCTAGTAAGATAATACACTTACAGTCATTGCCAAGCATGGCTCATAAACCAACAAACATGTTTCCAGTAGACAGGGACTAACAAATTGATATATTTAGGAAGTATTTTGTTAAAAAACAAACCTTTCATACTAATACTATTTGTATTACTCAAAATAATTATGTTGATTTGGCATGCTTAAAGAGAGAAACATCTCTTATTTCATACGTAAGGAAGAATAGAAGCAGATCTTACCTGGACACTGGATAAAAGACCACTCATAATTTTTCTCTTTTGGACAAAGACTAGTGTCAAGCACCATCTCATTGGAGTGCACACCAACAGGCTTCATTGGGCCTCTTGATGATCCTTCTAAACATTGCCCTTTTCCAGTGTTACTGGGATCGTTACACCATCCGCAACCAGGCTGTTCCAAACACTGTCCACAGGTCCTCAGTCCAGAGCAGTTTTGAGCTTTATTACATGGAATACAGTATTAGATCAAGGGGGTTTTGTGTTTGGGGCTTTGGTTTCAGTTTTTGGGTGTGGTTTTCTTTTTTTTTTAAGAAAGATGCTAGGATTTTACAACCACTGATGAATAAAAAATTTTGCTTTTCTATTTCCTTGTGCAAATTAAAAAAATCCAGTAATATTAGCAAGAACATCTCCATTTTCTTTAGAAGATGGACTTCTTCAAAGATCACAAAACACATGGCAGGCATTTGTTACACCACAATGCAACAGCCAATATTTCAAATAAAGATAACTAAGCAGAATTATAATATTACTTCATTAAATCCCATGATAAAATATATATATGCTGTGCTTATTATTCATATACACTATGAGATGTATATATTACTAATTTTACTGAAGTAAACAGCCATTCCAACAGGAGAACTTAGAATTCAAGACAAGGTCTATTGCAAATAAGAGTAATAATAGTCCAAAAATGTTGATAATTCTAAATCAAACCAAAACTTTATTTGGGTACAAAGTATCCCAGGATCATGCCTGACTATTTACCTACAAATATGACTCAATCTTCTTATACAGAATATTTGAAACAAGTTAGCATAATACACATCTTTCAAAAGAAAGTCTTCTTAAGCTACAAGTCATAATTCAATTCAATTTAATTGAACTATATCTTAAGTCTCATCCATTAGAGTAAATAACTTCATTTTTTAATTTGTATACTAAAAATCAAATTTTCCTCTAGATCTTTAAAAATAATTTAATTTCTCATGAAATGGTCTTCTTCATATTTTTAATCTGTTTAGAACCAGATAAAATTCATATTCTGAAGTTATTTCCACTTCGTATTAATACTTGAAATTAATGATTTAGCATCGAGACAACCATTAGAGTTCACTAGTTTATTTTTTTCTGCTACATCTTAAAGTCTTTTAATTAATGCTGCAACACTGAATCAAATTAACAGCAAAATTATTTGAACATTGATCACTATAGGTCTCTGTCTCTTCTCACTTTAACTTTGAAGACACTTTAAAAATAATTTTTAAAAGCATACATGACCTTCAGGAAGATCCTACAAGAAAGCCAGAAATATCTTAAAGTTTATTTTTGAGAAGAAAATATTTTAAATGTTTCTGGGATTTTTTTGAAGGACACACAAATGGCTTCTATGAGAGTCTAACCTCTCCATTTGGCTCAGCTGCAGCCAGGACTTTATATCCAGTTAATGTTCACAGCTACCTGGACCACTCCATAAAGGAAATACTTGAATCCACACTGTAAAAGGTGTACTATGCTGAATAATTGTGGTCATAATTAAACAAACTGACAGCAGAATAAAGCTTGATATTTAGACTTCAGCAATTATTAAAATTATTTAAAACTAATGAAAACTGACAGAGAAAAAATACTCCAGTAGTCTGAAAGAGACATGCAGATATTAAGAAAGCTTAAAGAACCTGAATGAGCTCTCAAAAGGAGTTTAACAGCGCAGAAAGCTGGAGCATGAGCTCTTGTATCATTAAGTTTAGAAGAATCCAAAGAAGAGGAAATGTTTCAAGCTTCTCAAACTCAACTGTTCTAGGAAATCAATGTCAATCATGACAAATCAGTTTTAAATTAGACCTCATCAGATCTGAAGCTGAATGATACAAATTTTGGTTTTTCAATACACTAGAAGATCAGCAGAACAATAAAGACCACCATTCAGTACTGGTTAGCTTGAGATTTCAGAGATGAACTGTAAATGATCCAAACAACTTTTGAGCTGCTATTTATAAAGCTAGAAGAAAACAGCTCTGAAGTATCAGCTGTGCTATCTGCATGGAAGATAAAACAGAACCAAAAGTGAATAATCCTCAGACATTCTCTGTAGTGGCATTCAGCTGAAAAACAGAAGACAGCTGTTTAGTTATTATTTAGAGAAGAGGATATTCAAGCAGACTTTTTTTTTTTTTTCAGTTCTAGAGGTGGTCCAATATTGTTCAACTGCCAGCTATTCAATCAGAAGTCATAATGGATGAAATATGCAGGGAAGAGTGGATTGCATCTTAGTGGCAAGCAGGTATTAAAATGACAAAATGTCACCAATAAAAGTGTTCTTTATTCTAATTCCAAATTGCGAAGCTAAATGCAAAGTTCTCAGTTGCTATATTTTTCTCTTAAATCATACATACTTGTGGATTCTTTTTTTCCCTCCATTCCAGAGTAAACCAAATAAAACCTCAGAAGTCAGTCATTCAAAATAAAATGTTTAAAAAGAGGAATTATTTTTAAAGGCATAGTTACATTCCATTCTTTAAGCAAGTAGAAACACTACCCCTTGATAAGGGGATACTCTTAATACTTCATTATCTCAGCAGCAATAATGATATGTCTACCTAATAAAATTTTCAAGTCATTTGGGCTGAAACAATGTCTGAACTGTGTTCCATTTTGGCATTCCTTTTCTTTTTAAATGTAAACTATCTAATCCTTTAAAACTCTGAAAAATAAACCCCATCCTGCTTAGGGACATAGAATCTTGTTTTTCTTTAATCTGTTGAATAGAAAATACATTTTCATACAAAATTGCCTTTACATAGTGATGAACTTGTATATAGTAAATTCCCATTGCCTTATTTAATAAAAACTTTTACAGACCTGAGAAAAATGACAATTAAATTAAAAACAATTTTGTGCATTCCCCAAACAAATTCAATCTGCATGATGTGCAAATACTGCACAAACACAAAAACAGAACTAAAACTTCAGGCTGACTTAAGATATAATATTTTTAAAATGTAAGCATGATTCATGTGATATTCAATTTTAGCTCCAAATTTTCAATCTACATATCTCCTGCCACAACTCTCTATCAATATTTTATAAGTTGCAAAACTGAATCTTTATAGTGAAAAAAAGGGCTTATAAACTGTTATGAGAAACATTTAAATAATTACAGTATTATTATTACAAATGTATAAGATGAGATTAAGTGTCTCTATTATTTCTTTATTCTTCGGCCACACATGGGCTGAAGGATGGGTTTAGAGGACATAAGGACCCAAGCAACATGTAAAGCCCTCTTCTAGACAAGACTGAATAAATGAATATAATAATGAAATTTACCAAGCATAAAAGTTTACCAGAAGAGGTTGACATTGTACAGGTTTCATTATATTCTATGATTACTATGAATGAGGAAGGAATCTCAGTTAAGAGGTATACAGACTCTTGTCCAATTTTACCCAAAAGAAGAATTTTTCTGTGCCTTATTTTCCTTTAACCCAGATGTATGTAGTAGCTTGGTACATACAGCTTTTCTTCTCTCCTAAGATTAGGACATACCAATGGTTCTTATTATAGATATGGCAGGTCTTTACTGAGAGAGAGTCCAACAGCAAACTTAAGAAATCCTACATATTAAGTTTGAGTCTTACCAGACTGTACTTCTTTACAGATAGAGATAATTTTCATCAGATGCTGAAGGACCAGAAAAATACTAAGAATCATGGCGACTGACGAATTGTTCAGAAAAAAACATGACTGAGACTGGAAGCTAAGGCACCAGGTGTCTTGCTCCAGTATCTACATGAATTATGACACTGATATACACCGGAACTGCATGGTGCTGAACTTAACAGGATCCAATCACTACAGTCTTGGGAAGAAGTATCTTTGGTGAAAGGTATACTGAAAGGTACTTTGAGTAGGTTTCTTATTCTCCTAGAGGGGCATTGTATCAATTTCTGAAGGAATGTTCTTCCAAAGAGGACATCTGAGCAGTACCTTTGCTGCTTGACAAAGTAAGATATCACTTGCCTTTTGTCTCAAAAGGATGAAATGAGCAACCTTGAACTTTAATACATCCTGACACAGTTTGAGCATATGGGGCAAAAGTTTTCTGCACTTCCTTAACTGGCCTGTTGGCCTAACAGACTTCCTGCTATTTTGTGGAGAGGACAAACAATCTGCAAGGTTTAACAACCAGCATTTGCAAGTGAGAAAAAGGAGGACCAAGACCATTTGGTTTGCATCTATGTTACAATATTCTTGAGACTATTACTATCTTTATTATAACACTGTTTTTGTCTTTGCATGCTAGGAAAATTGTTGTCTTTGACAAAATAAATCAGAAACTTAAAACAACTGAATTTACCTCATCTCCTTTTTTTAATAACTTGATGTTGTATAAATCTAAGTACCACATATTATTTACCTAATTTTAACAGTATTCTGTTCCAACTCATGGCCATTATTTGGTACACTAACACAGATTATCAACCATATTTTTTCCTCTATCTGAAAACGATAAACTTTTTTTATTGTTTCAGAAGTCTAAATATGTTTCTTCATAAAATAAATGCCAGCATTTTATCTGTATTAGAAAATGCATACACAGTATTGACTTCTCACATTAGTAGATATATAAGGTCATTAATTTGAAATTGTTTTTATCTTTAGTTAAGGTGCTGAATCCTATTTATACAGACCCTCTTTTGAGTGGAAAAAATACAACACTGTTATTTGATAGGTTAAACATTCATTAAAATACTCACGGGAGCATGTGGCAGTTTGCCATTCTAGGCACTGTCCATATGGGAATGAGATTATATAGGCGTTCGAGTCAACACATCGTTTTGTACTGCTGCACCACATACATTCCATACCATTACTAGTGCAGTTAGCACATGTTGTTCTCAGGGAGCATGGTTTTTTGCAGGGTCTGGCATTCTGGTTGGGACTGACTGGAAAAGAATGACAAACATTTATAATTTTGAGTGCTATTTTCAAACTCTTTTTTCTTTAGTCGTATGTTGCATTAGAAAAATCCTTGTAAAGTGGTTGCTTCCTTAATTAACTGTAAATAATTTTATCCAAACTGATATTGCAGTATATAAATAAAATAATATTTTATATAAATTAAAATAAAAAAAAATCCACCCCAAAAAAAACCACACAAAAAACCACCACCAAGAAAAATAAATAAAAAAACCCCAACCAAAATCAAACCCAACAAAAAAATCAGCTGAACTATAAACACATGCTCATATAGTTCAAGTATTTTGACTTCTACTGTCTTTGAAGCACCCTACAATCAAGAAAAACAGACACCGGTAATAGATGACTAAAATGTTAATCTAATTGCAAAATACTCTACCTTAATAACATCATTTGCATTCCACCTGGTGTAACCTATATATTTTGAGTTCTCTTTCACTCAAATTATACCTTTTACTATTCTGAGAAACATCTGGTAAATAATTAATTACTCAAAATTAAGAACATTATGAAAGAGGAAATTTTTAGGAAACATAGATGACAGAGCAACAAGTGTATGATTTTTATATAACCCTTTGGAATTGCTTCTAAGAGAAAAAGGGATCGATAAAGCCACAGTTTGGTTATGTAAATTAACAACTCTAACAATTTCTCGCTGAAACCATCAGACTGACAGGCAGTGTTCCCAACACACCAACAATGCAGCTGTTTTCCAGTTTTGCACAGACAACACACAAAATAAATCTGAGGGGAAAATTTAAAGAACATCATGTACTCAACCTCACAGCTATGAAGCGAAACATAGGAGAATCGGAGCATGAAAATACTAATTTGAACTGTCAAGTTACTATTTGCCAGAGTAATCTCTACACACAAAAATAACCTAAAAGATAGAAAGAAGAATTTTGCTTTTGTTAGACTTTTAGGCCATTAAAATGTTCACCAAGATTCAGAAAGAGAACTTCAGCCTTATTGAACATCTCCACAGACATTTTCATGCTACAATCACTGTTGTCACTGACTATTAACAATTTCTCTCTATTTTTATTTATTTTTAATTTTTAATCCAAATTGTCCAAAAACACTCTCAACCAATTAAAAACCCAAACATCTTGCTAATCACAGTAGTAACAGTAACTGAGTATAAGAGATTGCTTACCAACAGGTTTTTCACACACGAGGCCGTCCGCCATTGCAGTGCATGGATTCGCTTTCAGACCTGCCACCTCTGCTCTTTCTAAATATGCACAGAAGCCAGAGTCATTTGGTTCTCCAGGAAGCCACTGCAGAGTTGTATTGGTAAAAGGAGACATGTCATCCCATCCCCAGTAGGAGATGTTGATCTTGCGTAAACCTACCCAAGGTGAAATTTTCTGTGAAGCGGAATGAAACAAATGTGAGATAATTAAAGTGCTTGCTTCTCCCTACCCCCATTAAAACATTTCAAAGAATAGCTCAGCAGCAACAACTTCACATTTTGAAAGAATTCACCATATTTTTTTCCTCACTTTATCATCTCATCAGTCATTGTCCAAACTGTTTTTACATTAATTGTTCTATCTTACTGAATGTCCCACTCCAATAAAAACAACAAAACCCCCATGCACTACATGCCTCTGTTCTACTAAAAATCTTTGTTTCTTCTGTTCAATATTAATTCTTATTGCTATTATTTGATACAGCCAGAAACCTGGCCAAACGCTCCCAATTACTATTTTTTTTTCCCAGTGGCTATTATACTGATTACTAATTACTAGGCCAATATAGATGATAAAATACACAACAGTTAACAGCAATTCACAGAAATCAAAGGTCATGAAAGAACAGGATAAATCTACTGACCAAAATCTTTAGGCAATTCAGAGACAGAGATGAAAGCAGCATATCCACAATTTCAAAGCCATTAAACACACATTGAATACACTTTTATTATTGATTTATAAGTTATAAAAAAAAGTAGTCAAGAAAACATAGAAAGCATTCATTCTTAAAAAATATTTAGGATGCATCATTAAAATCACATCAGAAATTCTACCTATTTTTCTAATTTTGCCTTCATACAGTTACCAAGAGAAAAAAGCAGATTTTGAGGAATAAAAGCCTTTGCCTATTCCAGTATAAATCTTCCTATAGTTCTTGTTCCCATCCCTGTAAAAATCTCAAGATAGCAAAACCAAACACATTTCCCCATTTAATCTCTGTGCAGGCAGTATTCACTATTTTACACAAAAGGAACAGAAATGTAGACTGTGGGCTGTGACAGGTGTGTGGTGGCAGGTGAATACCAGAGTGCCAACCAACACGACCATCTGCACCAGGCAAAGGAGCGATGTTGTCTGCTCCAAAGCAGAGATGTTGATCTGACAGTGAATTAGGTTCTCAAATGATTTAATTTGCAGGTCAAAGTAAAACACTAACACACCTAAAGGTAGCCTGCCAGAGTTCAAGATCTATTCACAAGTGAACCAAAAGTCCCTGCCACCACCTCTTGGAAAGATCTTTCATCTTTGATCTCACATCTTTCTTCAGCCACTCATGTTTAAACTACATCTGAAAAAAATCTTTCAGAGCTCTGAAATCTACAACTGCCCAGAGCATTCCTCTTTTTCCCCCTCTCTCCTTAGGCCATTATGAAATATGAAGAAATATTCATTTTGCTTCAGAAATACCAGTGCTAATTACTGTGTTAAAAAAAAATAAAATCAGTCAGTAGATAATAAATATTCCTAACCTCCCTAAACTGCAATCCCTATGTTCTCTTCTTCATCTATCCCATCAGTTGGGAATATGATCAAACAAAAATTGATAAAGCAACTAACAGGTTTACAGATGCAAGAAAAAACTTAAATAAGCCAGCAAATGAATTCCATTCCATAAGCAGTCATGCACTCCGGCAGAGTCTTGGACAGCAAAAAGAACATCCAGCAGAAATGCCAGCACCCACTGTGTTGCACTTCCATATTTAATTCACAGCTGCATTGCTATAGCGGGTTACAACTTTTCGGGTGTCTGTGGGAGCTCCCACATTCTGGATACTAGAAAGAACGTGATGCAAGCAGTAGAAGTGGACCTTGGGCATCTGGAAAGTGGTAGATAGTACAGCCGTTGTCTTGTTTGCTCCTTAGTTGTCTAGACTGCTGTATATGCATGTGGTCCACGTGCATCAGAAAAACTTCAGATATTTATGCACATTTCTAGACATCTTTCTGTTGAATGCTAAGTGTGCACACCAGGCACATACAAATAGATCAGGGGCTTGGGTGGGATAAATTGCTGACAAACATAGATCTAAAAGAATCCTAAACAGCTACTTTGGGGTTGAGGAAGTCTAGTCAAGAAAATCTTCAACATATTATTGTTTCTATTGCACTGGCAAATCAGTTGTACTCAGCATCAGTTTATAGAAAACAGCTATGGTGAAAAGTATCTGTCAGGCCAGTAACGAAAACTGACAGCGCAGCAGTGACATTTGGGGAGAAACTCTTGTATTTGAGAAGAAGAGTGTCTCAGAACCCCTGTAATGATAACAAAGTCCCAGGGAGGATCATGAAAACCAGAGCAGACTCAGGAGATAACAGCAATCCCCTTGAAGTGAAAGACATCTCGCAAAAGAAACACATATGATAGTCATCATCATTCTTAACAGCTGCAACATCTGGACAACTTGTAGTCTTGATGTCAGATATCTCAAATTCCATATGTACCATCCTTGGCTCTTTACTAGTGGAACACATCAAAATACAAACCTGAACAGTGATTAGCATGCTATCAAATACACACCATCAAAGCTACCACCTTGCAGGCTCCCTGATGCTGCTCTGGGCATTTTAGGATGCCAAAAGCAGATTATCCAAAATATATATTTTTTTTTAATGTCTGATTCAAATATGGTAAATAGCTGACAAGTAGGCCACCCAAATGCTCAAAGGACATGCTTAAATCACATACTCAATTATGTGGCATTAATTCCATGATGTGGTGGCCTACAGCTGAAGTCTGCTGGCAATAGCAGGCATTGAATGTTGGTATCAGCAAAGCTTATGAGCAAAAATGACTTCTGCTGAACTGCACAAAAGCCAGTGGGAAAAAACTAATAGTGATTAGAGAATTGAGGAAGTTCCACCTGTGACACCTGCATCCACCAGTGTGCTGCAACTATCAAACTAATTTCTTAAAAAAACCCACAAACAAACAGAAATCTAGTCCTTATCTCTCAGACTGATGAAAGGTTCAGTCATAATAGCTGAGAGTCTCAAAGTACTTGAAGTAAGTGAGGAACTCCAGAGGTGTTAGATGAGAATGCCAATCAAGTTTCTTCTTCAGCCTTAAGTAATAATGAGAGTTGAACACCCTTCACTTGAACTCTGTGGTGGTTTCATTTAATGCAAAATGAATGTAGGAAACCAATTCCTTTACTTTGAATATCTTGCCAGAGCGGGTTCTGAAGAGGATCAGACAGGAAGGAAACCAGACTGTCTGTTCTCTGTACCCAGAACTCGCTGATGTGAGATTCCAGTTTCCAAGCCTCTTGAAAAATATTATCAAACCATATGGGTGAAAAACACAGTAGAAATGAACTCTTCACTTCAGAAAAACACTTGTTGACATTAAATTAGTCCCAAATATGTCTAATTTTTTCTTATCAAAAGTAACAGCTTCTTTACTGAAAGGTCAGATGATCTTTGCTCAACACATAAGTGGGAAGAAAGTTACTCCTCAGAGACTTCTGAAGACTTTTTCCTCAAGGCCTTGATGAATGTATACTTTCAAGATGCCTCAAAACCACAACAGAGAAACCTATCCTATCCTCACTGTATTGGACATTTAATAAGTTCTTCAGACTCAGAGTTGAAAAGGAGCCTGCAACTCCGTCAGAATCTGTTCCTTTTCTATTGGAGGAAGGAGGAAAAGCTCCAACACACATGTGAATGAGCACACGTGAACATGTGCACATGCAAGATCTTTTTGATAAACAATGACATGACATGGTTCATGAAATTATTCTTATTCAAGAACCTTTGTCTTACCACAGCAAGGATGTCCTGCTGCTTTGCTTGTTACTAGGCAGCCAGAAAACAGGGGAGTGGAAATGTACTGAAACTTTTCCAGAGTGACTTGAATTTGCCTACCTCAGTTCTTCAAGCTAGCTCTTACAGTATCTAATGTACGTCACAGTTTTCCTGGGAGCTTTTAAGTAGTCCATGCTTGCTGGAGTTCTCAGCCACTAGGGCAGAAGTGAGTGACAATTCCAAAAGCACCTGGTTACCATTACTAGAATTTTTCTTTCATGCCAAATGCATGATCATCGTGGGTTGCACTGTTAAGGAGGCATAGGGTCATAGAGTCAGCAGGACCCACTGCAGCTCTTGCCCCCTAGGAGAACTTGTTTGATTTCATCAAGGCTGCTATCTTCTGCTAGAAGCTATAGATTTTATCAGAACTTCTGCCTCCTTTTTTTTTTTTTTTTTTCTTTTTTTCCACAGTCTCTAGAGCTGGTCTAAGAATTCCTTATTGTAAAGTATACTCTGCAATGCCCTAGCTTTCAAAAAAAGAATGGACAACCTTGTCCAATCTTGGTCTTTTTCTACCTTCTCTCATTTAGAAACCAAACAAATGATGCAGCTCCATTTCACAGCTGTTAGTACCTTGAAACTTGGTTAAAATTGTGGTCATTCTGCCCTCTTGTCTCCTGATTAACAAAGCCCTAGCAGGAATGCAGGGTGGAAGTAGAAATTGCTATTCATAAAGAGTTCAGTCTCACAGAGGTAATGTAAAAGGGATGTCCCTTCAGACGTTATATACAAATATGCACACACGTACCAAGACACCAGGGTACTTTCAGTGACACAGTGCTTACAAAAAGGCCATGAGGAAAATGTCTAACTCGTGTTCTATTAATATTCATCTCATCTCTCTTCCATGAATATGAAACAAGATCATAGGCAATATTGCCTGCTTTTTGTTGACATTATAAAACCTAAAATTATTTCAACTATTTTCTAGCTAAAGAATTTTTTCAGTCAAGCAGAATAAAATATACTAACAGTTAGAAAAATTTAATAGTTAAAATAACAGCATGTCACATTTTTATACATTAGCTATCAAAATACTTCTTCATTTGATGCCTTCACTTCCCAAATACCTGAGCCTTAGTCCCTGCTACTGTTAATAAGTAACAGAAAAGATTCTGTTTTGCATACACAATAGACTAACCATTTGCTTTGAATCATAATCTTAACTTTGAATCTCTTAACGAAGATTCTCAGTTGTACCTAGGGAATGATCTATTTATGCCTCTACAATCTTTTAACTTCTAAATGTCATTACCTTTTTAAGTAATGATTTACCATTTACCATTACTACTTTTCTATTTTTATTCAAGATATATAGGCCAAAATTTGTTTAAACATGAATTTAGAACACCACTGTTTATATACTGGCTGTTCAAATTGAGATTTTTTTTCTGGAATACTGTAACATACTCGATTCTCAAAAGTTATGTATACTTCCAAATGGTTCAGTGGAGAATTTAAAAAATAAAAAATGGTAAGGCAACAAGGTATATCTATGACAACTCCCATTATAGATCATATACAATTCATTTTAAAACAATATCAAGCATAACCAAGTTTACTCAATAGTAAGTTATCAGGGTTTGGGTTCAGTTTGGTTTGATCTTTGTTTTTCTTTTTAAGGAGAGAGATGAAAATACTGAGAAATTGTCAAGTAAAATTTCACAGTGAGACAAAGCAATGCAATAAAGAGCAGGTAGCCAAATCCATCTTGGGAAAGCTTGTAAAGGGTCCTACTAACATTGCACTGGAGAACGCAATCAAATGTATCTCGAGAACTATTCCATAGCTTTATCACACTACAGTATTGAAAATTTAGAACCATTCTCTAGAATACGTTTCTTTTCTCATCTATTTCTTTCTGGACCAGTTTCTCAAATTCACAGCCCAACTTTGAAGCCATATACTTCCCTTTGAAATGCAGCTAGTCACAGTTTATCTGGTTTTATAGAAGAGTCTTTCATAACACTGATTACAAGTTGCCAAAAATTCTTTTAAGTAAGAAATCAACCTTTATGTTAAGTTAGGAATGATATAGGAATTATTAAATACTGACACAAATTCCTGGACAGGGCTTTGTTTTCATCTGACAGAAGTGCAAAATTACAGAGAGAATGTCATTCTGTACTCACATCTACAATCTTACTTAACTGAATATAAAGTTTTTAGCCATTACAGAAATTTATTAAACCCTCATCACTAATATCTTCAAAAATGTCCTTTTCTCATATTCCGAGCCACCACATTTTCATTTTCTTTTAAGTAGTAATTATTAACTGTTAGAAAAGAGCTGTGTAACCTTAACTAGAGATGATACTTCATGTTAAATCCATTGTTTACTTGGAAAATCTAAGTTGGACTGAGTTGTGAATGTGATCATTTGTAGTCATGAAACTTTTTTCAGGCACTGCTGCTGTCTCAGCACCAATTTAATGAGGAATGAATAATTTGCAGATGAGTGAAGTGAGCAAGGCTACCTTTACTGAATAGCCAATTACCACTGAGGCTCAAAATTTGTCTCTGTTACTTAATTATGTAGATTGCTAAGGAATTATAGATCTCTTTCATAAATTTATCCCTACCTTTATTTAAATTCCTTTGGTTTCAATTCTTAAATTGTTCTGGAAGTGTACAATATACTTCTGACTCATTTTCTAATCTGTGCATCACAATAGGTTACTACCACACTTCAATAAACATTTCAAGAATCATTTGAACTCCTTGATTTCTAGGAAAACAGTTGCCCTGGGAAGAAGTGTACAACTAAATCTTGAAATTACAGTGGCCCCTTAGTGCTCACATTTCCACAACATCCAGTTTTGAGAAGGACTTGCAGCATTCCTGCATCATTATAAACAACAAAAAAAATCTGTTTACTGTAAAAAGAGCTATATGAAGAGAACCCATCCAATCTACTTACTACCTGATTACTTGGTTTCTGTTCTTTATGCATCAATCCCAACTATGCTAGATACCTAAACATTTCATATTTTGTAAATATTTACCCAGTGAATGACACATTCAGCAGCAGGGGAAGCAAGCTTCACAGTGCCTCAGTATCTATTAGACACAAATGATGAAATCTAGAAGTAATTAGTAGTAGGAGTCATATATTAGGTCATAAGAACACTTATTTCACCTAGTCTATTCAAATTCTGGTGTTGTGGCACTGGTTAAAAAAAGCCATGAAAGATCTGGCAATCTGAAAAGACTACAACTTCCCAGTTTCCATCTGCAGAGATCATAGCTAGTATTCCAGTGGGACTTGGGTTTAGATACACTTGAGTTTTCTTCTTTATAAGGGACAACTTTTTTGGAAATTCAAGTTTTTGTAAGGCATCCAAAGAGAGATCAGCTCCCCATTTTCTGAAAGTAGGAAGACAGTTAAACTAGAGGTGAACTAATGGAGAAGCAATGTCACAACTCTAAAATGGAAACAAAGTGCTGAAATAATTTATTAGACCACCAAAACCACAAGAAGTAAAGTGGAACTGCTAGAAAACATAGTGAAGAGACTAATTCAGGAAAAAAGTAGATGTCAGCTTCACTACAAACAAACATACAATAAAACCACAAAAACATAGAGTCCTCTGAGACTACTTTGAGCTAACAAGGAATAACATTCCCATGCAAAGCTCACTAATTAGCTGCAACCTACACTCAAGTGTAATTTATAAAGGACACTTAGGCCTGAGAACAGTGAGTTAAAGCTGTAAACAGTTTATATAATGAAAGGCATTGTTTAAAACTGTTCTCAGCTTCGTTTATGCTTACTACACAAAAACTAAATCTTCTCAGAATTTATTGCATGCTAATAAGAAAATTATTATTTTTATTTAAATCCCACGGTTGTAAGCAAACTCCCAAGAGAACTAATTGCACTTTTAAATGAATATACAACATTTTAATATTAGCAGAAACAATTAATTAACCTCATGCTGCTGTTAAATCTACTTTGCAGAAAATCTTGAAGCTTCACTTTCATAGTATTTTGCTTACTAGGTCAATAAAACAGCATATAAGAAAAAATATCAAGTGTCATTTTGCTTTAGTACAGGAATCTGCAGCCTATCCATTGTGTTTATTGTCGAATTCTCTTAAAGAATTTCATCTATTTTCAATGAAAAATACAAATTAGACTTTAAACTTTTGGTGATAGTTTTAAAATACATCTGCAAATTCAGCAGCTTTTGACTTCATACTACAAAGATCTTTGTTTTGTCCTTTAGTACCAAATGAATCTTTTCTTATCCTTTATAAGGATGCAATATATTGATTTCCTATTTGGTACAGGAATTAAGAAAAATTAGTGATAAATAATAAGGTCTGGACAGGGTGTGGAGACAATGGCAGCCATTTGAATCTTTCCAAAGCATCAATATTTGTACTATTCTAAACATGACAACAAATAAATTGTCCTATATTTGTCCCAGAACAAGGATTTTGTGTATTAGAAAATAATTTTAAAAATCCCTCATTGTTTCTATGAGCAATAAAGAATTCCTAAATTCTTCCAGGCTGTAGTATTTACTGACACTATTATAACAGTTTATAAATTGCACAACAGTTAAAGTTGTTTTTCTTTTCTCAGTGTAAGAATATCAAATAAAGCAGAGATAAAAACAGATCCATGTTCATATTTCCAAAGGTTGCTGTAACACATTCACTAATCCTGAAAGGATTTTAGTTTACGTAAGCATAAAAAATTAAAGCCTTTGAATTTAAACACTCAAATTCCACTTTAGATGGTACATATTAAAGGCACAGTATCCACTTCACAGTTGCTCTAACTACAGTTGTGAACTCTACACCACCACCTGTTAGAAAACCAAGCCATCTAAAATGAAATCTCACTCCTTAAATCATTATGATTGCAGTTTGAAATTCTTGATTTGCTTCTGCTTGTCTTTTTCTCTCAGAGAGCCTCTGTGACACATGATAAGACATTTAGGCTGCCTCACACATAATAAATGTAACTGGACAGGCTGATATGAATGAAAAACAAACAAACAAACTTTTTTTCTGAATGCCACTGAAAACATCAGGATAAGTCATGGTAGCATTTTAGTACAGATGCTGATAACTAAATGATCATTTACCCAATATATACTTTTACAGCACGTACATTTGTCTACAATTGCAGAGACCTTGTGAAGTATCTCAAATTCTCATCATCATATTGTCTTAGGACATACTTCATTTAAATAAAGATATGCTCATCAGGATGTCACCTTGTAGAAGCTCTGAGCTCTGAAATGTAAGAAAAAGCTAGCTTCCAAACATTCTAAAGAGCTATTTCTCAATCCCATCAGGTAATATAGTAAATATCGTAAATATAGTATCAGTGGAGATCTTCTGACATAGAATTACATCTCTCTCCTTTATTAGTAAATAGTATAAAAGACATGTTTTTCTAGTAAAAAAGTTTTGCTCTTTCCAGGTCCTATATGTATTGGGGAAAAGCCAAAAAACTCTCAAAGTATATAACCTATGTTTGCATCTGCTTGTTGAAATGGAACACTAAAATGGATAATTTTGCATAATGGATAATAAATGCATAATGATCCACTAAAATGGATAATACAGTATACTTTGATTCACACATGCCCCTAAAGTCTTGCATTCAGATTTATCATAACACAAAGCAAATCCTTAGCTGCCATTTCCTTCGTATGCAGCAGCTCAATTCATCTGCAACATAACTTCACGATTCACATACTAGCTTGATATAACCTTTAATATTGCTTATAATCATCTTTCATTTTCTTGTAACTGTAAAGTCCTAAACCACTTTAAAATTAGGCTATTTATACAAAGAAATGTCATGTGTTCTACAAACTGAAGTACATGCATATTTTAAAATGTCCTCTGCTAAGATGAATTGATTTGCTTGCAAGAGATTCTTATTTCATTAAAACTTCTCATCCGAGTGTACACTGTTGGGTTTGACATCTTTTGAACATACACTCATTTCATCTATGTGTACCAATGATGTGGATGGCTTTCCAACAGTTTAAAGACAGCAATCAGCATTTGAACATTTAAGTGTTAAAAAAACTTGTCTCACAGCTAGAGATGAATATGGATCACTTTCCTAAGGAATAGTCTGATGGCAGCTTCCTGTATTTGCCAGAGGCATGTAGGAGTTTTCAGTCCTCTCCCTCCCTCATCACTACCACAGAAAGCTAATTAGCTCCTGCCTCATTCCATTTCTGCTGTGCAAGGAATTTCCATATGCTTCACAGACTAGTATAGCTTCTCTGTGACCCTTTGATCCCACATGCCCATTATATAGGGAGGAAGGACATTCCAGAGAAGTATACATCTTCAGCACCTACCTGTTCTTAACTGCTTGCCGCCTAGCTACTTGCCACCCAAAAAGAATCCTGCAAGCAGTTTGATGGATAATGATATGAAAGTCAGAATTTTTTTCTCTGATACAATGAAAATTACTCTGTCTTGTTTGGATTCCAGCTGTCACAGTGTATTGAAAAGGGCTGGGCTTTCCCAGACCAGTGTTCCAGATATTCTCGAGTCACATCTTGAAAATAAACAGTAATCTGTAACATTTAAATTTGGTAAGAGAAACACTTGGGAACTCCCGTGTCATTAGCTTTAAACATGACACTTCCTTAATATCCCACACATCACACATAGCAGTCTTTAGCACCACACTACATTTCTTTGAAGTCATAAACTTGCTGCTTTTTGGACAAATTGCTAAAATAGATTTCTCAAAGCAAACTTAATTCACATAACCATCAATTCTAGTTACTTAAGTTACCTGAAGTGTGTACTTCTGTATCTCATCCAGAACAAATTCCACTTCTTTTGACGTTGTTAATGAGGCAAGATTCCCACTTAAATTGTAGCAATATAGTTTGGCATTGTCATAGCTTTCACGACTAGAATTTATGCGAAGGCAGGCATCCCCAATATGACTCCATCCTTCCCCACACAGATGAGCTAGTGTAAAAAGCATACAATTAAAGCTGATTTGAAAAAAAAATAATTAAAAAAAAAAAATATCTAAGGGAGTCTGAACTTTATCTTCCTAAGATCATAATTCAAAATACATACCACGCTCAATTTCCCTTTCCACACCATGTAAATTCCAAAAGACCACATAGTATCATATTAAAAAGTGTTTTTTTTTAATGAAAAGAGACTTTTAACAACTTTTTCAATATTTATAAGGTGTATACTAAGTAGCAGTGTAAGTATCAATATTGGTATGATGACATTCCTTCTCTTTATTCAGATTTGAGCACAACTAAATATTAAAGATTAGAATACATACCTAATTAATGGTGCTTTAACCAATCACTTAACCTAAATGCTATGAAGTTTCAAACTCTGAAAACAGCTGTCCTGTAACTAGGAGATCACATTCTTACCCTGTCTTTGCTTTACTATCCTACCTTTGCATTTAGATTTGCCTAAATACAAGTGCAATCAGAATGCTAGGAAATTCAGATAACATCTTAGAAAATATTTCCTCTTTGACATATTTCAGCATTACTCAGATTCAGGTAACTATTAAAAGATGAGTAAGTAATTCAGAGCAACTGTTACAGTCAGTCTTTAGAAAGATTACACAAATGAAGTTTTAAACTGCACAGAATAAATTGATTAAAGTTATTTAATGAATAATCTCTTGAAAAAAACCCCTGTGTTCATTAACATCATCTGGACAAAGATCAAATGGAAAAGGTTCTGATATCTAACGCATATATGTAGTTATGAATATGAATTACAGAATAAATATTATTTCAGAATATTAACAGTCACCTTCTGAGAATATTTTACATTAGCATTTTAATGTTCACTGCTTTCATAGTATTACCAACATTAGACAATCAAGAAGACAGATCTTAAGGCCCTACCTGCACAGAAAACCTGAAGTATAATTGAAGTATGATTTAAAAGATAAAACCCCAGCTATCAAAAGAAACAGTATCAGTGAATATGTAACAGCAAAAAACTCATTGTGGCAGTTCAGCTCTGCACTTGGTGATCCCCACAGGCTAGAATTCATCTCTGGCTTGTGCAGAGGTACCTCTGCCATTATGCCTTTTGCTATGATAATCACACCTAAGACGATTAAAGACAGCACTGATATCCCAATCAGTGATGTAATTACATTTCTGTTCACCTGTACAGGCACAGCCAAGCAGAGAGAGTCAACAAGAGTAAAACAAAACCAAGTCTACTCACTGAACAAATACTCTCAGTCAACAACAGAGGTGATCTACTCAGTTTTGAAATCAACTATAAAAAGCAGTGTCACCACCCCATAGCCCTTACCAGGGAGTGCCTGGCACTCCTGCTGCCGCTGGTCCCACTGGCAATTCAGGTGCAGAGAGCAGCTTTTGCAGCTGGTCAGTTTATTGCAGATCTGCTCATTCCTCACATGACATTTGGTGTAGTTTTTAACTGACTATAAAAATAAAACAGAAAACACAGGATCTCAAATACATGTCAAATTATCAACAAGCCAGAATTCAAAGCTACAATACACAGCAGGTGGAACCCTCCCAGAAAAATCACAGCCATCTAAAAGCTACGTTGACTTGAGACTCTTTGTCTAGGCTTCCGTAGCAGTTGTGGAGAGTGGAAAATGCATCTCTAGAGCACAAATCACCCCATGTGTCCTGCACAACTCTCGGTGGTTCAAACAGTACTTTGAAAATGCCACCTCCCTGTACAGAGCCCAGGAAGAGCCTAACTAACCTAAATCTCTTTGATTGTTATGGAATACATTCTTGCATCCTATGCAGGTAAAAGCAAGAAAAACATTAAGAAAAAATATAAAAAAGGCACAAGATGTATGTGTAAAATAATTACACATCAATGACTGAGGGTGCAAGAATAAGCTCTACTTTGTTTTATCTGGATTATATAAAAATAGGAGCTATAGGATAGTCACAAATCACAAGAAAGTTTCACCAAAAATTTCAATCATTATTTTCTCCAGATTTAACCGCAAACTTTATGCAACAATAGCTAGTATAAAATTTACAGAACCTACAGGAATCCATTTTGTCAAACAGTGACATAACCCCAACAATAACATTATTCTTTTGGTACCATAGTATACAAGAAAAGGAGTAAAGACTAGAGGAATTTTTACTTGGGCTTTTTGCTAGGTTTGGTGAGGTAGGCTTTTCCTGAAAACTGAGGTATCCTTTCCAATTTAGGCTTTTTGAATAAATATCCTCTTTTTTTCCCCCCTGCACAGTACTTTTAATTAAGACATGATATTCATATCTTATGCAATAAACTGCCCCAAATCCTCAGGCAATACATCAGCTTCTGCATAAGGCTCTCTCCACTAACAATTTCAAGATAGCTTTATACTCACAGAACTACAGAATGGTTGAGATTGGAAAGGACCTCTGGAGGTCATCTTGTCCAACCCTAACACCACTTGTCTCGCTCTAATAAGAGATTCATTCACACACAGTAGCAAAAATAGATTGCACATGGATAGCATATATGTACATGGCAGTTTTAGTTGCCTTCCTCTCTAATTTCTGGTGTAAGATAAAGAACATCTAAAGGGGCAACATGACAATAAGTTACACATTTGTTTGTACTGGAATGACAACGACAAAAGGGCATCAGCCTAATGCTGACAGGAGGAAAGACAACCAGCATCTTTCTTTTTCTTTTTCTTTTTTTTTTTTGAGTCCTGAAATAATGCATTTGTTAAAATGAATTTTCAATTTTACACAGGGCCAGATTCATTCCTGCTGAAGAACACTGCTGTTCAGGGACTTGTTTGTTTGTTGCCTTCATTGGATCAGATGCCCATCAGTAAGCTTATTATAAAAGATACTATTTTTATGGTCTATAAAAATATGCTATTGTGAAGCAAAAAAAAAAAAAAGCACAAAACAGAGAAGCAGTTCTAGGAGGTGTCTATACCACAGTATGAAAGAGTGCCAAAGGCCATGCCATAAAGTAATAGACTGTCTATCAAGGCCAACAAACACATAAAACCAGAAAAGCCTTTGGTATAAACCGACATCTAGTTTCACTAAGTCATGACACATGTTCATAAACTGCTTAAAAGATGCTTTAAGGTGAATTTTAGAGCACAAGTAACAAGTTACAACACTTCAGTACTCACTTTTTAACACTCCATGATGACATAGTCAAAATCCATCATTATTCAGATTCTTTTCTAAAATTATATTCTCTTTAGTGGTATTACATAGAGATTTTCCAACTAAACCAATATATTTGTTCTATTACTTTCTAATCATGAAGCTTGTTGTGCGCTAGTTATTTAATGTTGAAAATAAAATTCAAAGTAATAGTGACTATTCTGTAATAATGTTCTCTGTTGTATTCCCTTATTCCCAGCACTTATTTCCCTTAAATCCAATTTAAACATTACTTGCCTGAAAATCTCATTAGTTCAATGTAGATGTGAATCCAATAGGTAATTTATATTAACACAATATTAAGGTTATAACTTAAGATACCAAACCCAATGAAATTCAGAAATATGACAGCCCATCTGTTACTGAAGTTCTATATTGCTGTAGGATATTTATAATGTTTACACACCAAAGTATGATTAAATCACGTTATATGTAATGTTTCCCACTTATGTCTGATTTACTTAGGGTTTTTTAGTACTGATCTAGATATGGTGGTATACAGACTTATGAACTGCACTGATTTTCTGCATATCCTCTGTAGAATGAAACTATTACAGTAGTTTATCTTAGAATTTTGGAAATTGCTATTATATAAAGTACCTTCTCTCTCCTCCTCCTGGATTTTCCAGGTTAACAGTATAATCTTGTCTCCTGTGCCTAGTCTAATTGTAAATTATTAATCTAATAGCTTTGCTACTATTACTCTGAAGCTACTTCCATATCTCACTACTCCTTAGTCTTAAATTTTCTTTTTTTCATCCAAGATAAATTTGAATCTATTCATAATTCCTTCTAATACTTTATACCTTTCCTCCTGCCTATTTTTTTAATTTCTCAAATGTAGGCAGATTGCTATGATTATTATTGGCATTAGTGCAGCATCAAAAGACTCCCATCATGAAAGACGATGTTAACCTTCTGGAAGTGGTACAAGCATTACAAAAAAGACAATGATTCTTGTCTTTAAGGCACTGTATAAAAATATTTAACAATGGAGGACTATAGCTCTTCTTGAATCATCTGGTAGTACCTGACATCCCTTTGCAAGACACTCTTTATCATACTTTTCATGGGTTCTACAATGTTTAGTTTATGTTTCCACACTCAGATATAAAATGCTTGTAAATCACATCCAAATGTGATTAGGTTACTTAAATTGAGTGAGGTGTTAATTGTATTGTGTGTGTGTGTGGAGACTGGTACATGAGAAACTCAGAGACTGCTATTGGAGATAAGGGTGTGACTGGTCACAGTTACAGAAGGAACATGCCCCCCTTGTAGCTTCTGAAAGCAAAAGCCTTTCAAAAATGCAACATAGACTGGATGCAGAAATACTTCAGCTGCACCTTTTCCCATCACAGTTTCTCCAAATAAGAAAATCACAGGCACTCCACGTGAGAGACCATACTCTGACCAAAAAGTGTTACATCTACATGCTATAGTTTCCTGTTCTTGATCCCAATTGATTCAGTGATCTCAATTTATTCTGCCCTCCCATACGTCTGCTGTGTGCTACAGTAAAGGAGTAGGTTACTTACATGGTTTGGAAAACAAAAAGTTCTCTCTCAAGCAACATTTCTGAAGCAAAGTTAAATGTTATATTATTGCTGCATTTCAAACCTTCAAAATACTTCCCTTAAGCAATACAGAAACAAGTTACTTTATTTGCAAGATTTTATTGTGGGCAGTGAACATTTCTATAAACTGAAGGCCAACACTGAACGTGGGTAGCTGTAAATATCTGCTCCAATGCCTTATCTGCAGTGATTACTGCAACTTTTACTGGAGAGGAGCAAGACAACAGAAGGGCAGGAGGAAGCCATTTCTTGTTAATTCCTGAAGCGTGCCTTTCAGGACTGCTGCTTAGATGTAACTGTAGTTTGGTGTGGAGCCAGGAAATATGAGGAGTTATTTTGAGAATTTTAATAATCAAAACCAATTTCTTTCAATAACTACTTTCCAAAGAATAGTGTAAGGGAGGAGGCAATGAGACAGGTTGGAAGAAGAATAAAAAAGAAAAAAAAAAAAAGAGAGAGAATGGAAAACCTTCAAAANAGGGAGGAGGCAATGAGAAAGGTTGGAAAAAAAAAAAAAAAAAAAAAAAAAAAAAAGAGAGAATGGAAAACCTTCAAAATTATCTCACATTATAAATATCAAAAAGAAACTAAAATATTGTTCCATAACAACCTACATGTGTGCATGAATATTTTTACATTTTTCTGCCTGTAAGTCTGTCAGCACTTGAGCCAAACACAAATCTAAATGGCATAGTACATGTCCAAGGTGAGCTCACCCTCCTCTTTCTCCAGCACTTGCTTAAGGAAGGCTGGCAAGCAGGAGGCACTCCAGTACTGTCAGGTTTTCAATGCAATTGCACGTTCTGAATGTGCTGATATGTGCCTGCAAAAATAAAACAGCTTTATGGCCATAATGTGAACTTGAAATACTGCTATCCTTAAAAATGATTACTCTCTTATATATTAAGGTGCTCTGCCATTTTATCAGCCAGTATTTTGATTCATTTCTGAAGAACAAAAAAGACAATTAATAGATTGCATTTTTTTCTCTAAAATGTGGTCTCACTGGTTTTCCTCAGTAAAGGTAATTTTGGCTTTTGTTGCAACTGGTCAGCCCTCTTCAGTCATTTACCATTTTATTTGCCACAAGGCACAAAAATATTTTCCTTTCATAGGATGGCTCCTCCCTGAGAACCACACAAATTATTTGCTTACTCTTCCATAATACCACCTCAAGAAAAATCATACCTTGTAAAGGTGTAGCAATTTAAAATAAAATTAATCTCTTCCCAAAAGACTTTTCTTTTTTTTTGTTTTAATTTGGTAAAAATTTGAATAGTAAAACTCCAAAATTAACAGCTTTTCCTGAAGATGTCTCCATTCCAAAATATAAATATAGTCAACCTTCTGAACACAATCAGCAAGGGAGAATCATTCTCACAGGATGCGAGATAAAGCTTTTTACGTGCAGATACACCAAGCGAATAATAGTTTCATGAAGATATTATGCAGATCTTGATCTGGTGGTTTTGTTATGTGCGTGGTGTACTGAATGCTAAATTTGGCAGCCAAATTGCCTTTCTGCTTCTTTCCCTCTCTAACTCCTCCCCAATATAAAGATTCATCATGACTTAGAGCAGTACACATCTTTACTTGTGACCATTAGAGACTAAGGACTCTTCCTGCTTGTTGTTTCCCTGCCTTACCCTTTGCAATTGGTCCTTCTGGATCTAAAGTTAGCAACCTTGCTAATGAGAAGTGAGATCGAGACTAAGTGAGCATTTTACCTCATAGGCAGAAGTCTGTTATGTGACATCTGGGGAGTTTCCATGCAGAACATGTCTAGAATTAAAGTGTCAAAGTGCAAGGCCAATGGAACAGACTTAAGGGCAGTGAACTGCTAGTGGAAGTCAATACAATCTAATCCACAAAAATCAGAAATATACCACAAGCAGGACATGGAACTCTTTCTGAAAAAGCAAAAGGAAGGAAAGACAGACGAGCTAAGAAAAAAAATACAAGCATGATAGAAAGCTGTTTCTCCCCATTTTAGAAGAGCAATAGTGCAACACTATTGGGTTTTATGAGTCCATCAAAATATTCCTGTTTAAATTTCCATCTTTGAAGATGACAGCCAATGAATGGAAGAAAAAGAATAGGCACATTAATGACATCATTTTCTTTTTTGTGACAAAGTCATATGAAATATTCTGTGTTTCAAAGCTGAAGACAGTCCTGAATTAGATGGAAGAGGTCTCATGAAAGAGCTTGAAAGAGGAAGTTATACATACATTAGTATGTCATATTTTGTGAAGGCCGTACTTTGCACAGGACGGTATTAACGACACTATTATAGTTGCTTTTGCCCTTATAAATCAGTATCTGTATTTGCACATTTTTAAGAAAAGTAGAGTAGGTGATCTTACCATTTTTAATATCCATCAAATCTTAAAAGATAAAACATATATGCACTATATTTTATTATGGAATAACTTCAGAGTATTACATAAAACCACTGTAAGTAGTTTGATGAATTTCAGTGGTGTACTTTCTCAAAGCAATCTTCAAAATCCTTATTATAACAGGCAAAATCTTTAATAGATATACTTAATGGTAGAAAACTGAAAACAAGGCACTACTTCAAGCATGCTGTTCAAGCTACTGACTAGCCAAATTTTAGTACCATCTCAAACCACTTCACATATTTTAAGTAAACTGTTTCGCACTTGGTCAAGACAGGAAACATTTGCATCAGAGATGATGGGGTCAGCTAAGCCATATGATATAGAAGTATTCCACAGCAGTGGGAACAATAACTGAGTTTTTAATAGGAGAAAAACAAAACAGCTTGCTAGTATTGAAGTGAGTCAGACCTCCAGCACAACCTGGCATTGCAATCTTCTGCTCACAATTACTTCTGGGTATCATACATACTGTGATGATCCACGAGTCTGCACAGTAGTGGAATATAGCATCCTGTTACTGTGCTGACCCACATCAGATGGTAAGTACAGGCAGGCATATGTGTATCATCAATGCATTAGCACTACTTATAAAGTCCATCTGTCCAAACAGAGTCAATTTAGGGAAATTTCCATATTTTACAGCCCTCTAATCGGCAGAACAGTCACTGCTTTGCAAATATCCATGACCATGATGCTAATGCCAAACTGACTGTCAACAATCTTTAGTATGCTGGCCGGTTTCCACAAAGCAAAAGTAACAGATTCTAATACATTGTTGTCTGTCTCATCTGGATGTTCTATGATATAAGTCATAAATCAAGGCCTTTGTACAGCTGGAAAAATGAAGCTTTCTCCTTGTGATGTTTTTGAGTCTACAGCTTGTTATCTCATAACACCATCACAGTACTGGTCACAACATTTAAATTACATAGGCCTAGTTCAGAAGAAGTAGACTATGAAAATGGATAACCAGCCTCATCCATTCTGTTTCTCCACATGGTGCCATTATGGTGATGCTATTTTGGCGGGTTTGTCTTGCTATCTGCAAAATTCCACCTCCATCATCTGCCAGCCAATACACTAATTTTGCAATAGCCACCTTCAGCTCTTTTCAGAAATCGTTTTGATGAATTTCTAATACCCCATTCTTTATTAATTCCACTAACAGCCTTTGCTATCCACTTCAAATCCTGAATAAAAGACAGGAAATGATATAGAGAAGCCTAGTGCATCAGTTGCTAATTAAGCTGACACTCTTGGTCATGAAAGGTTGTTAAAGAAGGATACTGAACTGAGAACCTTGTGCTACAATACCCAGTGCTCCACATTTATTATGAATGAAGATGGTCTGCTCCTTAGCAATTGTTCCTTGCTTAAGAGTTAAAACCACGTTTAGAAAATTGGCACCTAATATAGGACAGCGTGTTAGGAAAAGACCTTCAAGATCACAAAGGAAACTAACCATAAGTGCCTGGAATGTGAAATCCCTCCTACAGACTTATAACATGGCTGCTGATGAATTTGTATCTGCTTTGCTTTTATTAGCAGTGCCTACCTAAGAATGCCAGTGATTAGAGCTGGCTGTGCTCACTCTGAATGGACAAGATTTGAGTCAGAGTCAACCCAGATCACACCTTAATTTGTCTAGAGAGCAAGATTGATTTACATCAGGTTCAGACCAGAAAGCAAGCTACTTTTACTAATGGAAGTGTGTAAAGAAAGGATTGAACTCGAGTACAGACAGGTGCCTGGAGCTAGCTGAAAGAGATAGAGGCAAAATTTATAAAGCTAAGATACTATCATAAGGTTGTCAAAAATCAAATGAAAAAGTGAGAGATGCAGCAGCTGGTGGACAACAATGCAAAGTATAAAATACTGCACTAAGCAATTATAAAAATAGAAAAATATAAACTTGTATGATTTATACATCCTTATTGCTTGTATTTGCAAAGACCAGAACAATCTTATCAAATCATCATGAGCCAGTTAATCTCATGGTGACAGAGGCAATATTCCTCTGATGAGATGACAAGTAATTTACAGAAAAATGTTTCTGTGGTGAACAATGATGAGAATACCAAGACAAATAAGACTGACTTGGTCCTGGAAAAAAATAAAAAATAAAAAAAAACTTAAAAAATAAAAATAAAAAAAAGCCACCCTTCATGGGATTTCACGTTTCCTGCCTGTGTACTGGAAAAAATCCAAGTTGATATTAACTCTGGGGTATTCCACATGTTATGAATTATGAGATAGTAGTATTTGTTCTGAGAGACATGCAGTCAGCTAACACAGTCCTAAGGAATACTTCCCCCCCCCCGGAATAGATCTCTCTAAAACAGTCCAACTCTGCCCTCTGCTTAATTTTATTGCAAAAGTCAGGAAAACAGTTTTCATTTATGTTCAAAACAAGCTCCTGTTAGTCTCCTATACCCCTTTCACCGCAACAGACCTCTGGTTTAGTTCGAAAAGGAAACAGTATTAATAGCATGATCACAGACTGGCAAAGACTCACCATGCTACAGTTACTGTTTGCTGAAATGCATTTCTTGTCATCACACCACTGGCAGCCGTTTGTATTGGCAGTGCAGCTCGCGCAGTCCGCGTATCGGTAACATCTGTCATCTGCAGCAGCTGTAATACAAACAAAAGTCAAAAAGAAATATCATACAAAAGGAGAATACCACCACATTTTAATCTCTTGCTTTGAGCATTTTCTGTTACATACTTCATTTGAACTCTAGCCATTCATAAAGGTTTAAGTTACCATAGGAAATTAATTCTATTCAGTTAATGAGATTTACTCCTTTAAAAATTCCTTTAGTAACAACTATATTTGAAGGTTCTTAAGTCTTATATCAACTAAAGAAATATTCACTGATTTGCAGAATACAAAGTCAGCACAGTGCATAAATTGAATATCAGGAAGTTTCTTAAACTACGCATTCTTCACTCCTTGAACACAGAAGAAAAATTTTCTTCTGATGCAAGTTTATGATAATATAAAATATATTTGAGGAAGAGGTTGTGTTAAGCCCTCAGTACAAGTCTTCAGGACTTGGACTAGAATTTATGTTATTGAAAACAGTTTGGGACACAAGTGATTTCTTCTGTTTAAAGAAAAAGTTAAGTCTGACTTTAAAAAAATCAAAGCTCACCATGACCCAAAATAGGAGATTTCCTGTCATTGCCTACACCAATTACCATCTCTAACTTCTGTGTGCTTTGGCTTCTTTAGTCTCAGGATTGTGCAAGTTTAAGAGATACTTTTGCCAAGGAAGCTTTCCTATCCAAGAATTAATCTTTGCAAATCCACTAAAATTTCTGCTTAGCCTTTAACATCAAACATTGGCACTTTATCAGATGATACTCTCAACTGGGTAACAATTGAGCCAAGCAGTGTAACAGAATATATGAAAAATTTGCTTTTGGCAGAATATTAGCACCTGAAACTAGAAGGATTTGACAGCGGTTAATCTGTCCACAGTTGCCCACACAGCTCTGGAAATGGAATTCTACACACCTCATCTCTTGCAAGTTTAGTTGTAGATCATTTGCATTGCAGCAGCTGTAATTTAGAAACTGCTCTAATTTCTGTGTTTCCCCCATCAGCCTGTCTGTGTTTCATTTTGTTGGTTGAGGGGTTTTGTTTTGAGTTTTTTTGTGGGGTTTTATTTGTTTGTTTGGGGTTTTTTTAAAAACCTGTTGATACCATCAGCTTTTTATAAGATCCACTTTCATCTCTTACTTTTGAATTTAGTGTCTCAAGATTTTTCTTTTTATAAAGAACAGAAAACTTTCTAGACCTCTAAATGTTATGATACAGTACATAAGCAGATCTTCAGAAAGCTTTACCGGATAACCTCTTTGTTATATAATGCACCTTTTTTTCTGAGTTTGCAACTTAATATCCAGTTCAGAGACAAATAAAAGCTAAGAGAAAAATAAACTGTCTTGAAGCACTGAATAATAGCAGAGCTAATATTTTTTTTAACAAATGTTAAAAGTAGACTGGCAGTTTAATTGTATGGTAGTTTATACGTGTAGCACGCAGCCAAAGTTTGGTTCACAGTTTTATATTGTGCTGAAAGGAAAGATGCACACAAAAAAATAGCAGGTGTTTATAGCAGGGATACATATTCTGTTCATGTTAAGTATAAGAACAACACTTTCAGAAGTGATTTATTTGTGACAAGCCAAAATACTTAGAAATAGGCTGCCGCAGTTACTAATAACATTAAATTGCTGTTTCAAACAATACAGCTATCACAATGCCGCACAGAAATTCACATTACGAACCTGAACCCATTTTGACATACTGCAGCAAAGGGCTTGTTTGTCTTAAGTTTGTTTCCAACTGTGACTGTACTATATTCTTCTATACAAATGCTGCTGTTTGATAGGTAATCTACTTGAAGCAGCAATGCTTTTCCTCTCTGTAAGAGTTCCATATGCCTGTAATACCAGGTATCACTTGCAGTGCCCATCTGTTCTCTGACTGCTGTTATGCTTTCTTGGAATTAGAAAAATATGAAGTATTTTATATATAGTTAAATATATATACGTGTGTGTGTGTGTGTCGCAAAACAAGAGAAGGTGGACAAAGAGGAAAACTTATTTGGTTACAATATTTCAAAGCACCCCTTTTCATAAATGCTTCAAACACAGTGAGCCAAATCCAATCAAAAGTCATTATATATGCTTTAGCTCCTCAACAAAATAAATTCTTCTCTTTGAATCCTCTTATGCTTTGTATCCCTTAGCACCTTAAACTTGTGCTCTTTTGCACCTACTTCCCTGTACTTAAAATCAGAAAAAAAAGTCCAGAGTTTAATGATTCCTTAAATTAATCCATAAATCTCTTGCATTAGGTATTCTCAGAGAGGAACAGTCTTAACAGCCCAATCACTAGTTCCACTTCACTGTTTTTGCAGGGGATATCTGATGTTTTTTTTTCCCCCCCATCTCCTAACATGCATTGCAATTCTGACACAGTACTACCAGAATTCACTTACCTGTTTTCTTAGGACATTTTGCTCGAAGGATGTTATTAGCATGTCCAGATTCCCAGGATTCACAATGTTTCTTGTTCCACAGACACCTTATCCCTGGACGAGCATTTTTACACAGTTCTTCATCTTTGAATGCTTCACAGTTTGGAGGCTTGTACACAAGGATGTCATTCAAAAGAACACTTGAAAAACCCCCAAATATATACATAGACCTATTAGGAAAAAGCAAGTAAATATAACCTTCATTGTAGCTATAGATACATTTTCTTCAGCTTCTTTATCTGTCTTGATAAACAACTAAAATATACCACATACTATTCCAAAAACATTCTTCATATCTTTCTAATAAAGATTGTCAGTGGTTCCATTATAAAGATTGGCAAGTTCTTCAATTTATTTCTACATGTAAGTTTAAACTAACAAAAAAATAGCTCAAAGTGCATTGTCCTTTATGTATTAGTGAGTGACATGGCAAATGTCTGGAAAGAAGATCTATGGAGGAAACTTTTCATTTTTAGAGTTAGATAATGAGACTGGAGTGTGAAATAATGTGATACAGAAAATGTGAACATTTTTCTTCAAGATTTCAAAGACAGCCAGTAATAATTGGCAGATGGGTATTTCCATAAAATAACATTTCTGGTGCAGTAGCTGCTGACATCAGAACCAGAAGACTACACTTGAGATCTTACCCTTCTCATTTAAAATTAAGAACACCCTCAGATAAAAGATAACAAATAACCTGTGTAACTGTTGCAAATCAGTTACCAATAGCAGGAGTCTTTGGAGGACATCTCATATTACACTTTTCTCTACAACACCATTATGTTCAGGGGGAGAAAAAAAAAAGACATTTTCACCTTGAATCTTATTCATTGAATGTGACAGATCTCAAAAGTATTAAACACAGCTTAGGTGTCTTAAAAAAAGACAAACTAGAATGAAAAACTACCAGTTGCGAATTCATTAATTCCAAGCAACTTTCTCTTAATGAATTAATCTGTTCATTATTTTCAAGTCCTCTGGGTAGAGTTACAACTTAGTGCTATTTTTGTTAAACTCAGTGACACTCATAGCGTTCTTTATCACCTCCATTATTTCTGACCAGAATACCCTCATGCAGATGATCTTTAAGTTGCCTGCATATATATAAATAACGAGCTCACAAGTATTATGAATATAGTAGAAAAGGAATCATCAGTAGTAAAGGATCTATAGTACTGCACCTGTCAAATATTAGGCCATTTGGTCGCCAGCAGTAATAAAATAAGCAAGTAGTAGAAATTTCTTTAAACTTGACTACAGTTTTCTACGATATTTCCACTAAAGAAGAAACATTTGTCCTACAATCTCATCTTTAGGGCTTGGGGTGGAAGAAGCAGAGAGTTCAGCCACTAATTCCATCTCCCGTTTTGAGGAGATGAAGCTTTACTGAGCTCCTCTACTCAACCAATGACATGAAAGGATGCTACATTTTCCTGGTGGATAAGCAATATGATTAATTATCATCTAGATGCAAGCAGGCTTCTTTTCCTCCAAGTGGTTAATGATGATAACTATCAATATCAACAAAATCTTGCTTTTGCCAATAAAATTTTAGTTACATATTTTTATATATGTAATATCTATTTTTTATATATACACATATTTTTTATTTTTATATATTACATATACATAAAATATATAATATATATAGTATACACATTTTATAATTGTAGAAGAACAAAGAATTTTAGCATGCTGCAAAGACAAAAAGATTTTCCCCATAGCATCTAAGTGAGGATTACAGTTGGTAGTAAAATTCAAATTGACTGTAGTTTACAACACTGAGGGAACACTCAGTACACTAGAAGGTTCATATAAAATGCCATTGAACGGATTCCACGGCATGTCACATTGATGATTAGCTGTACTCATTACCTAAGACAAGTAATGCCCCTGATGAGCACAGCTTTTCATGTTAATAAATTACATCAGTTGCGTGTAATTGAACTATACTTCACATAGGTATCATTTTGTCATTTTTTTCATTCAGAAAAATGGCCAGGGAAATTTAAAAAAGACTTCATTTACCCATTACTGACAACGGCAGTGTGACCAAATCTGTTGACATCACGATGCAAATTAGGTTTTGGTAAAATCTTCCATTCGTCACAAGCTGAAAGACAAAGCAAAAGTATATGAAAACATATATAAAATAACACTTTTTTTTTCAGTACAATATAGGCAAAATGGATTTTAGCAGACACTGGTTTGTATTTCAAGAATCAACTAACTTTTTTACCTATTTACCCTTCTTTCCCAGAAGGATCAGTCTCAAACGGAAACAAAATTTGTGTAATATAATAATAATAAAAAAATAAATCTGGATATTAGCGTTTTTCTAATTGTTCTGCAAATTCAGCAGGATCTGACAGGATTTTTTTCCATTGTCACTAGGTGAAAGCTAAGCAGTTTTCTCCTACTCCTAATAATCTGCTTTATTCCGTTGGTTTAAACATGTTATTTTTTCAGACTTCACAGTGTCTTTCTAAAGTCTTTATTTGCAGTAATATGCATTTATCAACATATATCACAGATCAGTGATATACACACTATCAGTCTTTAAACACAGTGCCATTTTGTAATTTTCATTTCAAGTAGGTTTTGGATTTTTAAATAGGTCCCCCTTTATAATGCATCACTGATGGGTTTTCTGGAGAAAGGATTCATATGTCTAAAGATTTTTCTACCTTTCTAGAAATTGCAGGATTTAAGCATGCTTCCATCATTAGTTCTGAGAAGCTGTATTTGCACTGCTCAAGCCTAAATCAACAGCTATTCCTTTTAGATCTATTTCTTGAGAAGGTGCTCCAAGAACCTGTCAGCAACACTCATCTATCATGGATCATGGCATTTATCCAGGTCAGATGACACTCACAGACCTGTCCCTTCATTATGCAGTTTTCTGCCTTCACAGCCCATTTCAACACCCACAATGACAACCACTGCCATCATTGCCATCAAGTGATCAGTAACAGTGCCCTAACATTACATGCTCTCCAATTAGCAAAATGATTTCAATTTGTATGTAATTCATGGAACATCTATGACAGCAAAACTATTTATTTTCGTAAGAGCTCTAACTTAAACTACCTAGCTGTGCAATACATCTCATTCTCATCTTTTGGTATCTTAAGTATGCTACTAATTCCTTTCACCAAGTAATTGAGATTAATGTTGTATCGATACCTTCACATCAAATTAATTATTCAAGTATATTACTTTTAGTACTGCTACAGGAACATATATAAATGTGGTTTTGGTGGGATTTAGTTTTCCTGTCCCGAGTGGGATTTTAGCTCTTCAGAACAACTAGACCTTTCTTCATTATCTTCTGCTTGAAATTTACCGATTTCAAATCTTCAAATCCCACAGAAATAGAAGTATGGAACACCCAGAGATTGAAACCTCAAGGAAATTCCTTTAAAACAGAGCAAAGAAAGTACTTTTCTACAAAACAGGCAAAGCATTTCTAGAACCTGTCATCAACATATTTCAAAGAAGTCTGTTTAAGGTTAAAAAATAAAAAAGTAAAAAGAAACCCAAACACCCCTCCTTTCTCCCCAGCTGGAAACAACAGAAATGGATATTAGGACATCCAAGACGGACACACTGTCCTCCAGGCTGGTATTATCCAGAGCCTGTCGCTCTAATTACTGGCTACACTGGCTCTGTTCTCCTTCCACACGTAACACAGAGGGTCCAAACAGCAATAATTTCAACATCAGAGTGGACTCAGAATGAATTTAACAGTTTAAAGAAAAAGAAAGCACATTAAATTTAATTCACTGTCTTATAGGACCTAAGCATCCCCAAAATCTTGTCTCTTTCTCAACTTCCACCTTCTGTGAAAGTATCATAAAATTATGATACTATTAATACACTTCACCTTTCACAATTGTTCTGTCTTTATTTTCTCTACTTAAATAATATGGTGAAAGTACATACATGCCAGAGAGATATTGTTCCTGAAACAGTTTCAGCAGAATAGATCACTGTACTAAAGCACCAATTAATTACTTATGATAACAAGTTTCAGATGAAGGTAGGAGTACTATTTAACATTAAGTTGTTTAATGCAAATTAATTTCAATAATTCATTTTTTCCAAATAATTAATTTCCCCATATCCCAGCATAAAACTGGCATTTAATGCCACCCTGATGTTTGAATTATGTAAGAAATTCAGACTAAGAGAAACATTTACTGGAAATAAGTGATCAGCAATAATGAATTCAATTTCTGTTTCAAGAAACTATATCCATTTTTAACGCTATAAGAAGCAAACATTTTAACACTACAACTGCCCAGCAAAATCTTGCTGTTATACTTTAAAATCAAGTTCTCTCTGCTGTGAGTCATTGCACGTTAACAGAAATGGCATGTTTGAGCTCACATGGTTTTGATGGTAAAGGACTCTAAAAACACCACACTAAATTTTCAGTTGATCTTGGAAAGTGTCACACATTATTTTTAGCATTGTTACAATCATATATACAAATACATAGTATTTCCAGTGCTTAGAAATTTATTTAAGAACAAGTGGGATTTAATGCCAAAGGAAAAACATAAAATTGTAATAAAGGCCGGTTCTTAGATAAGAAACCCTTGAGGGCTGGAGATATAATAATTCCTTTCTTGCTGACAGTATTTGTCAAACTGGCAGGTCTTTTCAATAGAGTACAAGACAAAAAGGAGGAGGGAGGCGTATTATAAATAGCCTTCCCTCTTATCTCCTCCTAACCTTCTCAATGACTACTGAACACTAAACGGAGCATTGTGCGAGAATAACACTTTTGCTCAGCTTTAAATTCCTGATCCAAGTTTCTCTGTACAGACTGGTTAATATAAAATAGTTAGCAAATCGATTTTTGTGTGTTTTTATGGTAAAGAATTAATTACATTTGTCCCTGTGTGTCATCATCAAATTTCTTTTGAACATTTCAAAGTATCCAAATTTCCAGGCTTACTGTTCCAAGAAGAAAGTGACAAACAGAAAACACAGGATGATTTTCAACTTTATCAATATTACAGCCTTCCGTGTGCTGTATTTATTAAGTCTAATAAGCATGTAAGCTCCACGGAGTAAAGAATAAAACACTTCATAAAATGTCATGCATTCTTAAGGTATTACATAGATAATAAGTGGAAGAGACAGTATTGGTTGTATTTACCATTGTCTCTGTGTGTATCCGGTATAATCCATAGGACATGGAAGCATATACTGCTTTTAATAGAAACAGTTACTAAGCAGATGAAGGAGTGATGCTATTCATTCCCATTCCGAACTGACTAGTAGAATTGTTTGGTCACTGAGAAGTATAAGAAGGAATAAAGGCTCTTTTCTTCCTATTAAGACATCTACTTCAAGAATAACTTGTACTGCACTTTATCATTATAAGAAAAAGATTCATAATCCTGCCTAGTGTAGATTAAATGGTTACAAGTGATACAGAAGTGACACAGAGTGAATTCGCCAGCCCTACAAATTACTTACATAATGAAACACACCACAAAAATGGACTAGATTTGAGGTGATCCAGCTGATGCTGGCAGAGAAAAACCCCAGCTGAAGTTTGCATGGGGTAGTGCACTCCAGAGTCCACAATTCAACATGCCGACAGGCCTCAACACCCTATACTCTGTCCAGTCACTTATGTCTTTCTCTTGATAATATTGTACTTCTGGTATCTGAGAGAATTACTAGGACTTTTTACAGAAAAGTTCTCAATGTTGCAACAGTAAGGAAAATTTCACAGAGCTTGAACTCAGATGGGAATCTAGGCTGTCTGCAAGTGACATAGAAACACAAAGAAAGACTCCCTAAGAATATACTGGAGACCACCGAGGCCAATTGCTAAACTAAAAATACAACCAGTTATGTCATTACAAAGGTACTATGATAGTACAGACAGTGGCCAGGAGGAATACGATGTAGTCTACAGTATACTAGCATCACATATTCAAACCTGACTAGAATGTTTCCCAGGATGATTTTATAGAAAAGTAACAATGACATTTCTAATCAACATTATCACATCAGTAAAATAGAAGGGCCTAGATTTGCTTTAAAATATTTAACTAATATTTACCAAAATGTGACTGAAGGAAATATAGCAACCTGATTCAACCTGCAGGTCTTTTTATCAGTGACTTTTGCTCTTCAGACATACAGTTCAACTTACCTGTTTAGGAGTAGAGGGCAGTTTAAAGTGTGTACTTACCATTCACATCTCATTTGGAACAATGTGTTACTTCAACATTAGGGAAGAACTGGAGCAGCAGCAAGTTAACACAGCTCCACTAAATTCATATCTGAATTAAGCTAATAAAGCAGTTTCAAAAATTATACAAGTTGAGCATCCAAGTGTCTCCAGTTCAATTTTGATTGATGAAACACTTAAGAGAAACACAGACCTACAAGCTGTTTTCTTAGAGACAATTACTCTCCCCTTTCTTCATCTGATTTATTAAATGTATCATGGACATCTCAATTATTTTCAACAACTTAAAAGACTATGAAAATGACCCTTGAAATCTTGCAACTCACTCCCAAAACTTTGTAAAGACCCTAAGAGAACGCCAAGGAAAAGAAACACTCCCTTTGAAGAAAACACTTGGGAAACTCGGATGAAAAACTGTAAGCATTGAATAGAAAAGAAGCTTATTTATGCCTCATCTTCATTTTCTTCCCCCGCATTGCAATGCCCAGTACTGCACTCAAGGCTGAACAGAAGCACTATGCCCAACCATAACTTGCAGAACTCTCTCAAAGTGGTACTTACTCTTCCCTATTAAGAAAGTAAACGGTTCATGCTTCCAAAATATGACTTATTTTATACAGTTTAACAGTAGTTAGAGTAATGATCCAAGATATAGAAGAAACAGGTTCATTTCCTATCCAATGATATTTAAACCTACAGCTTTCACATCTGAGTAAAGTGCCCTAACTGTCTATGCTCAGTAACTCTTCACTACTCCCAGTTAATGCTGTTCCACTGAACAGTACAGTAGAATCTTAACCTTGTTAGAAGTAGGGAGGAAAAGTTGTTAGGCCAGTCCCTAAAAAGGAGTGAGCAGTGTTCCATAGTTTACTTCCAGAATCACATACGTACTTTTGCACTGGCAGACCAGTTTAGTGACATCTTAACTACATTTGAAGCTATACAAAACCACCTGCTTTATGTTTACATTATTGAATAATTTCTCAGTTTTAAAGTATTAAAATAGTTTTGAAATGCTAATGTCTTGATTCTGCTCATTGACACTCTCTGGAACACTCACACTGCAGCCTTATCATCTACATTAGACTCAATTCACATTATGCTCATATGTTCTTTTTACATATTTCCAGTAACTACTCAGTTTTATTCTGGGAAAAGAAGAAACATTGCTTCACTAAGTACGGATATACAACTACAATATCATGAAAGTTACATATGAACAAAAAACTTATTTTCCAATTCATTCCACACTGCATAAATATTTTTCTTTACTCAGATAACAATCTCCTTAATCTCAGGAAAACATAAAGACAATATTTTTGAAAAAGCATGAATGGAATTTAAACTATAGATCTAACATCTACAACAGAGTCAATATACATAACAGTGACTCCCTAAGCAATATTAAAAAAACCCAACACCCTTAAGCAATTAGTGTATTACATTATTATGGTTTGGCACTTCTAATAGTACAGTGATACAGAGGTAATTGCTACTACAGAATGCACTAGAACTACATTTCTGACTTAAGTGCTCAAAAATGCATAAAACTAAATCTATCACAGCCACTGCTTTACATTTTCTTTGTGATAGCACATTCATAATCCACTTTAACTCCAGAAGGAGCAAGAACTGTAAAGATAGATAGGTTTGTATTGGTGGGGAACCCTTTAAAGATATTTAAACTTACTCCATTTGTTCATGACAAAGATTAGAGATGAAACAACTTATTTTACAAGCAAACAATTTATACATAAACAATTTTATTACAAAATACAAGCAATATGGTTGATTACAAGTGAAACTAAAGTTAATCTCATGAGACAATAGTGCAAATTTCTTCCAAATAAGAAAATATATCACATGAAACAGTCTTTGGAATCAGAGAATGGCTTGAGTTAGAAGGGACCCTAAATCATCTAGTTCCAATCCTCTGCCATGGGCAGGGACACCTCCCACTAGGCCAGGTTGCTCAGAGCCTCATCCAGACTGGTCTTAAACACTTCCCAGGATGAGGGGAAGCCTGGACTCAGCCTGTCCAGGTCCCTCTGCAGCTCCTTACCCTCCAGGGTATTGACACTGCTCCCCAGCTTGGTGTTATCCACAAATATCGTGGTAGACACAATCCCCTCATCTAGGTCATCAATAAAGATATTGAATAGAACTGGTCCTAGTACTGATCCCTGGGGGACACCACTGGCACTCCCTGATTTACAAAGAGCTGTCACAGAGCACAGATTTTCACAAGCAGTGAATATATCATTTTCCTATATAGACCTATTCAAATTCTTTTTCTAAATGAGAAAGGTTCTAGAAGTATCTTTCAAAATGCTAGAATGGAAGAATTGAATAAACGTGCTAGGCTGAACACTGACTTTCCTTTCATACTAGGCAGGGTGTCACCAGTTGAGGCCCTTCAGCTTCTTTTTCCATACTGAGCAGGTAACTATGGCACTCCAGTGAACGTATGGAACTCCAGATAACGTAAAGCCATAATCAACATCAGTTAGAAAACTGCAAGTCAACCACAGCATCCAAGAATGAACCCAATGGCAGCACTGTCCCCATTGCCAAGGTTCTTCAGCACAGCATAAGCAGTAACAGCACGGTCAGAAAATACCTCACCCCATGAGGATAATCATTTGTGGATCTTTAAGAAGCTGCCAGGGCAACCTGCCACCAAGTCTGGTGGTAAAATACCAGAGAAGGACAAGAGCATACCAAAGGCCAGGTTTCTAAAGTTCATTTCATGCAGCAGACTTCTCATTATATATTTGCTGCTATTTAAGTAAATGAACTAAACAATACTAAATTATGAAAATTAGGGCATCATAATATTTTTTTTATAACCTCTCCAGATCTCCAAGTCTTCAGCTTTAACAATTATATTTAGATGCAGTAAGAATTTAAAATGACTGAATTGAGCTCGCGGCTCATGACACACAACTGTCTAAAACTTATATCCATGTAGATTAAGTTCAGTATGTAGAAAGCAATGACTGATTCCAGAAAAGAAAACAAAAAATAGCAACTCTGTCCTAAGATTGGTAAAATTAATTTCTCTCTGGAGATATTTATCTCCTTCAACTGACTAGAAGAGGAGTCTGGATTACCAAATTGTATTAGAAACCAACCTTTCAGAAAGAGAGGTAAATTTAGCTGAGATTAATCCCACCAAATACTTATTTCACATTAATATGAAAAACTGTACACTTTTTCATGGATAATAAAAAGCTGAAGCAATCTATCCATAGGACTATGTCACATATAATAAGAGATAAAATCAAAAGTACTCTATAGCCCAACTTGGACATAAATAGTATAGGCTCTATCTCCAGGATTCAGCTGGTTTCCAGACAGCACCCATTTTTTACAACACAGAGCATAACACTCCATCACTTGCAAGGTATCTAGGAAACACGATCCTGATAGCATCATACATTTTTTTCTTCCAAGCATTATTCATAAAACTCATGATACAAAGTAAATAACATTCTGAAATATTCTATAAACATTTAATTCCTCATAAAGTAAGTATTGTTTTCTGAAAAAGTGTGTCTTTAATGTGCACTGTGAGATTGGATTTTTAATTTGGTTAAATGAATAATATAGAAAATTAAGTCTGAATCAAATCAATCTGCATTGATTTAATTTTTTTAAGAGTAATTACTACATTGGTTTCTTTTATACTTCACAAGTTTGATGACATATGGAGAATGTAACTTTAAGAAAAAAATGAATACTATATAAAATATTGTAATCAACTAGAAAAAAACAAAATATTTTTCCACCTTAAAAAAAAAATCCCCGAAGAAATGGCATACAACATTTTCATAAACTAGAATAAAAAAAAAAAATCCTAGTGCATGAAAGCCAGAAAGATACACTTATGCAGATCCTGCGATTCATATTGTTTATTCTCAAGTGCACATTCTACAAATAAATGCAGACCAATCCTCTAGAATGAGGAGGGAGCTCTGTTTCATTAAAAATTAAAAACAGATGTAAACTTAAGTGAGAACAAAATCAATAGCTCACACTATCAGATGCCTACAAGAAGCTACAAAATAATAAATACAGGGATAGAGTAAAAACAAATTCACTGTTCTGAAAAGACATTATTTGCATGCTTGGTGAAACTGGCAGGAAATAACACATACATGTTACACATACTTAATTTACTGATTATTTTTGTATGAAAGCAAACATATTGCACTGATAGCTATGCAGAAAGCCATAAAGAGCCCTCAACGAGTCCTACAAAAGGGATCATGTCTACCTCTGAAGTCAGCTGATAAACACCTGCCAAAAATGGCTCTAGACACCATCCACAGGCTATTCTCAACAGCATCATGAATGAATCAATTTCCCAGACTACTCCAACACATTTCCCAATTTTTAGCTCCCAGGACAAGTGGCTTTTTGGCCCAAATATGACCATGAATGTTTATATTTGCAGCCTATACATAAAACATGAACATAAACATTAGGGAAGGGAAAAAATATTTATGGTAAGAGCAGCGGTGGCATTAAACAAGACAGGAAATAGATTATGGACTCATTAAATTCCCTTGGATTTACAGCCTCTGCAATCCTATTGGGAGGCTTTTCCATAACTGCACAGCTCTTATGGGCGGAACCATTTGACAGACCGAAAGCTTACACCAACGTAGTCTTGTCTCAAGACTGCTTTTTACCTTAAACACTTTTCCTCCAAAGTGTATTCTTATATATTTATAAACAACAATCTTTTCTACTATCTGCTGCTCTCTTGTGAAATTAAATATAGCACATCCTTTTATTACCACCTAAAGGCTCCTCCTGCTTCAGTCAGCCTTAATACCACTTGTCTCACTTGTCTTGCAGAGCCCTGTTTAAGTTTGTCTTTCTTGAATGCACATTGTCAAAATTCTACAAAAATATCTAGGGCCTTGAGAATGGCATTGATTTTTATTTCTTCTTTTTATTAATATTGCATAGGCCACTTCCACAGCCACATGCCACTCCTGACTTGGATACACAAGCCAGTTATTTCCTTCGGTTTGTAGGAGAAAAGTCATGACTTCCAAAGTGTGTAATTTGTACCTTGTTCCATTAAACATTATCCTACATCAACTGTCATTTCCAATCATCTGATTCTCCCTGAATGACAGTCCAGCCTCCTCCCAACTGGTCTTCAGAGAAGTTTTGTGGGGTTCTTTAGTTTCAGTTCACTTCTACTTTTGAACTTGGGAATTAGATTTATATTTTGATATTTGTACTGCATACTATCAGGCTTTGGTGCTTCAGAATTAAACTTTATTTTAGCACCATCCCCCTAAAACTATATTCTGTCCCGTGAAACTAAGCACAAATAGCTAAGTCATTTTTATTGTGCAGCTGTCCATAGAAACATAGCTTATCTTTAACATGATAGAAAAGTATCCTGTAGCCTATTATTTCCCTGATTCATTTAATGTAGTTATCCCATTAGCCTATACAAGGCAGCACCCCCCAGAATTTTCTTCCACTCAGCACGACTACTCATGGTAGACTATGGATGGTGGATTGCTCTATGGGAAATAGACATATACCAAGGCAGTTGTACTGATTGAGTAACTTATTCATCTCAAAGGCAGGAATCTTTTAATACTCTCAAATGCACAGGAAAAGGCAGGAGGATGGAGGGCAGCTTGTCACAGGAAGATACCCAGCAAATTCCATGCAACTCAGCTATCAGACTCCATCTGTGTCTACTCAGCTACAACCAGCAATCTACCATAATCAGTCTCCCAAAAGGCTGTTTCTCTACACCCTGCTGCTTCTTGTGGCTTGGACTTCCAATGTTTTCAGACTGCTCTCAGCTTGTGGAACCTCCACCTTTCTTGCTTTCCTGAGCATCACACCACCTGACCGCCCCTGCTTTACCTTTTAGGTTTTTAGGTTGCTGCCTACCTTGGTTTCTCCACACCCTGATTTTCAATTCAGACCCATCACAGTGCCTTGATATAAGCACCAAGCAATGCATTTTGCACACTGCCACCAACTCCAGCACTATATTTTATTGGTAATATGTAGATATTCAATGTAAAAAATAAACACTTGGAGGTACTAACCACTATGGACCCTGTTCAACACACTTTTGTATTTTTGTAACACTAAAATGCACCAAGTCTTGAAATTCACTTAGTAACACACCCACCATTCATAATACAAGAAAGTCATTAAAAATTTAAAATTGATTTTTTTATCTACTATGCTTTGTCCCACAAAACAAAAACCCAAGAATATTATAGAATGGCAGAATCACATGAGCTGGACTTGAAAACACACCACTGTGGCATTTAATTCTCAAATAAAAAAAATATATATATAAAGAAATGCAATACATACCTATGTCATATGCAAGAAAGTCAGCAGAAAAACACTTTGCACCATTACTCAGGGAAGTATCATTATGAGTGTTTCCACCAAAAATGAGCATAGCTCCATTGATTAAGACAGCTGAATGAAGATATCTTGCAAAACCACTCTCTTTCAAAATAGTCCTACAAATTATAACGTGAAAAACACATCAAGAAAATTCACAGATGGAATCAATTGAAAATATAAGGACAACACTAAAGCTGTTAGTAAATATGATTAAATTTATTCAGATTGGTTTTAAGATTATGAATTCTCATGTTACAATAAATATATTTAGTTTTTTTTTTTACAAAGCATGCCATTTTAAAATTTTGTTGCATAATTTATCTGAAATAAATTCTATCCTCTTCACATTCTTTGTCAGTGACTAATGATATGGTAAGTTTTAAGAAAAACTGAATTAAAATCCATTTGTATTATTGACTCCTTATATATCCCTAGCCATGTTGGGTTTTTTGCTCAAGAAATGAAATAAAGAATTTTTAGACAGATAAAAGAATCTTTAGACCATCCTAAATATTAGAAACGGAGAAACTTTTAATTTATTAATAGAACACTAAGATCAGGAAAAGAAATGGTGGAAGTCATTCTAAGTATGACAAAAACCACTTGCATTGCTTCACAAGTATATTCAGACTGGCAAACACAAATATGCAGAATTTCAGTGCTAAAAAAAACCCTAGTCCACACAGATTGAGTCTTTGATCTCTCTTCATTGATTTTAGCCTGTGTCTGTGTGGTCTGCTTTGTGTGAGATCAGTAACACGGGCCCAACAGAAGCCAAGAGCTATCAATACTACAGTTTTAAAGAGGCAGGTGTGGGGCTAGTAGAACAAACATAATACAAACTTCATTCAATCACAGCAAATAAATCTTACTGAGGGACAGAGTAACCATTTGTGGGTTTTGCCAGCTTGAATTACTTAAGTAGACCAGCTGTAGACATGTTTGAGAAGAGTCGATTCCATCACCGGTATAGAATAGTATCTATATTTCTCTAATAACCTTTTATTTCTCTTAATCTAACAGCTTTTAAGTTTAAACTCTCACTTTCACTTGTGTTAGTGAAAGCTGCTGACACCTACAATTCAACTGCTTTGTCCTCCATTTCCTGTATCTAACACACTGACTTGCCAGTCCTTCCCTCTGACTGAATAATGCAGTCTCTCTTGAATCCCACTGATAAAATTTGTTCAATATTTTTACATCATCACACTGTTAGGGGGAGAGCGTTTAAAGTACGTCTCATTGTTTTGACATAATGAGTTTATTGATTCTTTTAGACCAAGATATTTTTTAATTGATAAGAGATCCCATAGTAAAGTTGAGAGGAAGGCATTAATCCTAAATTCTCTATTTAAATAGACTTCCCCAACCCCAAGAAAATAACAGCCAAGTATCACACTAAAAAAAAAGTAAATGAGATTTTGGTTTGGGTTTTGTTTTTGGTTGGTTTTTTTTTTATGCTTAAAATGCAATAATTCCTTCAAAACAACAGCATACCCACCAGCGTGCTTCTGGCTTTTACTCTTTTTGTTGTTCTTAAGGGACTTGCATTTTTGTTGTATATTTGTGATTACTACACTTTGAAAATAGAGCACCATGTAAGTGTGTATTCCTAAACAGGAATTAGCTTGATATAGAATAGTCATGGTAACTACACAGAAAAATGTGATATGTGATTTCAACTCATCAGGTAGCAACGTACAAAATTAGGAATGACAATGGAATAGAACAAGACTTCATTTTTAACAGTTATTTTCAACGAGTAATGGAGGAATACCACTGCTGTGAGTTTAAAGAATGAAAATGTACTAGGAACACATTATCTATTCAGACTATAGAGGTCTTTCTGTCTCTTGCTTTACCAGCTTTCTACAGCTCCTACCTCATAATTTACACTAATTGCTACACACTAGGCTCTGCCTTCATTATCCTGTTTTGCAGCTGTCTACAAATGGTTGTCTTGATAACTAAATTCCACTTACCAGGTCCGAGTATTAACTTCATATCTGTAAAGATCATCCACCAATCCATACTTGTTGCCAGGTAATGCCTTGTATCCACCATGGACATAAACAGACTTTGTCAGTTCATCATAGACACTAGTATGGCCATATCCACCTTGCACAATTGCTCCTTTTGTTTCTGGTACAAGCCAAGAATTAGACCCTGGAACAGATGTACAAAAGATATATGTTTAAGGATTACTACTGCTAACACAAAATACTAAGAGTGTTAAGTATATAAAACCATTTTCACTGTAATTCTAAATACAGCAATAACTAGGGACTTAAGAAGTAATTTTGTACCAGTGTATCAAAATACCTGCAATTGGATAATGTTATTTAAATATTTAATGTTATCTGCTATTCTTGATTAAACCAGAAGTACACTGTTGTTACAGATGCCAGGCAGTATCTCGTATTTTCCCATGTGTTAGTTCAACACACAGAGAAAACAAACAAACAAAAACAGCCCAAAATTTTGAAACATATTAAATTAAGAGTTACAATTAATTCTCACTTAAGCCTAACTGTGTCCTGCCAGGGGTGACTGATGAGAATTCAGTGTTCCAGCTATTCCAGCTGCCTCAGGAACACCTGTACTAAGTCATGGAGAAGCCTGCCTGAAATTGAACTGCTCTGAGTTGAGAAACACAGAACATACGGTAGGCTCAAAGTACACGTGGATACAGACACTTTGCTAGTAAACTGTAAAATTATTGAGCTAAAACCAGATTTCAAGTATTGTTTCTTTCATTACTCAACTGCAAATATACCTACTCAGTTGCTGAAAACTCACGGAAGGATAATTTGCTAGCAGCATATTAAACTGGCTCTTTAATCCACACTTTACATCGCATCATTAATAACTGTAAAGAGATGCCAAATAAAACCAATAGCTGTTATGACAGAAGAATAAAATAGAACTGGAAATGTTTTACCATAGCAATGAAAAAGACAGAAAGGTTAAGTGACTTCTTAATGCCTGTGGCCCTGAAATTTCCATTTTTCTCTCCTCCATCTTCCCAGATGATAGCATAAGTCACAGAGAGAGCAAGCTGGAAGGTAAGTACCTCCTGCAGAAGCCAGCCTATTCAAAAGGCTATGATGATTAGACAGCCATTTCTACAGATGTGCAATGGAAGAAATAATTCACTTACAGCCTCTTGAAAATTTTGTCACAAGAATAGAAAGTGTGGACAAGGGCTTCCAAAGCAGAGCAGTCTCCTAACTCTTAACCTAAATTGGCTGCCATTTTAAGGTTATTTATCCCAGACTGGCACATAACACCATGTGCCTTGCTTCATCTGAAAGTTAGTTTAAATTACATTACAATTTTTATCTGATATTATGTAGGTAATTTGAGATTACCTCTTTTGCTCTGCGTTTTTCTGTTAAGAGACTCGTGACTTCTAGTTATTACTGTTGCTATTCTACTTTCATTAAATGGTTTCCAGAAACTGCCTCTATAAGCAAGTTACACTTTTTTCAGTAGCGAATGTTTATAGCATGTTATAAAGTATAGATTAAACTAAAGTATAGATTAAAGTATAGATTAGATTAAACTATAGATTAAAATACTTGTGCTGATTTTTTGTGTATATAAATGCTGAAATTTGTTTAATACACTATTTATATTTGACACAGTCTACTTATATTATTTATATGGAGTGTAATATAACTAGAATTTTATTCCTGTCTCTGTGTTGGATATTATCAAGATATGAAGAACTGAACTCTGAACACAAACATCACATTTGTACCAATAATACTGTAGTTTGCATACATATTACCTTGTTAACAAATAGATTTACTAGGTACAATTTAAGTCAATCTACCTTCCTATCACCACCACCATCTTCATTTTTTCCTTTAAATAGTGATCAGTCCTAAAGATTGACATATATGCTCTTCAGGGAAAAAATACTATTTCTCCACACAAATTAACACAATTGCATTGATCATACACATAATAAAAGTATTTTGCATTTATACCTGACTGGTTTATGTAGCATTTAGAACACTGTCACAGTAAAAGTGCATATTGCATAGCATTATCTGACCTGCACAGAAGTATAAACAACTGTTCTTTTTTTGCGGGACAAAAGCCCTGTGTTATGGATAGCTACCTAAATTAGAGAAAAGAGGCCCAGCAACATCCTTCTGAAATAAGCCAAAAGCATTATTGCAGTTTCCCCTATTTACCATTCTAAAATTCAGCTGAGCTGCTTGAATTTTGAATACTAAAATGTACATAAGCGGTTTTGATCTCTTCAACATTTCTTCAGCATCTTGAATACTGCATCATTCAGACAAAAACACACTTCTGTCTGAAGCTAAGACAAGACTATGCATATGATCTGCTTTGTTTTAAACAACTCATCGATACAGATCTTAATCTATCTTTTTTTAAACAGAAACCAAGTTTTGTTGATGGTATTTACATAATACTTCCCAAAGAGATCCCACTCTTTCTATCATTAGATCAGATGAAGTACTCAATTGACTGAAACAGCCATGCAAAACTCTGCATCTCAACAGCTTAAAAAGGCAAATACGGAAAGTACTCTATGAATAAACAACCCAGAAATAAAGAAATTCAATATGTAAGAAAGTGTAAAAATAAGGTCAAATGATTTTTAAAAAATAATAATAATAATAATCACACACAAAAAAAAAATCATTCCAATAATAGGGGCTTCCACTTTTCATCTGTAATTTTTCATTTGTCATTAACATCTGAGCAATATTTCAGAGAATTCTACCGCATAGAATTTCTCTTTAAATGATTAGGGAAGTCACTATGATAACTTCAGATAATTTAATCTGTCAGCAGCTGGACACAGTTACAGCCTGCAATATTCTGGTCACCTTTGTCAAACAAATCACACACTTCATGTCCAGCTTCACCACAACCATTTCCAGGAAACTGATCAAGTGAAAGAAAAAAAAATAATAAGAAGAAAAAAGTCATCTACAGAAACATGAAAACAGAAAAATGAATTACAGCAGAGAAATGCTAAACTAACTACTTTGAAGAAGCTGGGGTGTGACTCCATCGCAGCAGCCTATGAGCCATTATAGTAGTGCTTCCTCATGGATGCACTACAAATGTCATTTTACTACATACCAAATGAGGTGTTCCCAATAAAGCAGGATTAAGATTATCTAGCCAGGCCCTGGTGAAATCTCACCTACAGTATCACAAAGGCTTTTCTAATCATCCATGTTCAAGAGAGATGAACTCCTTGTGGAAAAGGTACAAAGATAAACTATTAGAATGAGAGCAGAGCAGAACAGATGGCAAAAAGATGGCAAAAGAAAGAATTGTTATCTATCAATATAATGCAAAGAAATTTCCAGGAAGGAAGATGAGCTGCTTGCATTAAACAATGTATAACTTAGAAGACAAGTGAATCTAAAGAAGCCACAGGTAAAGATAGGCGATGAATTAGAAGACACCTAGTCAGTGACATTATAATCAATTTTCCTATAAGACTGATCAAAATTAAAACTGTTTAAGGTTAATCCTCGTATTTATGAAAGGAATTATAAAATACACTGCTTACATCTTAAAAGCACTGATTTCAGTGACCAAAGTGGTAAGTTCCTGCCTTTTGCTCGCAGGAAGTTACTCACATTCAAAGGCTTAAGACCAGTCCCTTGTCAAAGAATGCAAAGCAAGTGAAATAAGAGGTAAAACTTTTTTATTATTATTATTCCTTTTTTTGGTTTGTTTGTTGTTTTTTTTTTTTTCATTTTATTTTTTGCATGAAACTGATAAGGATGGCCAAATCAGGAAAAACTACAAATTTGAGAAATAATCATTTTATCACTCAAACCAGAATAAAGATATTGAGAGATTAAAGAACTGAGATAAAGTGGTTTCTAAATAGATCTTTGAAAAGAGTATTTTTTAATATCCAATCATAAATCCCCTTAATAAACAGAAGGTAGATACATTGGCCAGATCTGTCCCTACCACAAGACAATCTTCAAACAGATTAGGCAGAAAGAAAAAAATGTCCAAAAATCCAGTGTGCCATCTTCATAGCATGCGATAAACTGAAAAACTGAAAAATTTTTCAAGCAATTATGAAGCTTATCCTAACTTACAAATAAGAGGAAAAAAGAGGAAACACATTACATGATAGTGTCATTTCTTGTAACACTATTTCAAAGAAACATTTTTAGCCAAAAGCAACCTGTAACCTTCCAACATCATTAAAAAATCAGCCTAAAACCCAAAAAGTGATAAACTGCTAATCCAAAAAAAATCTGTCTTCTAAAAAAACCCCAAAGTAAAATCACAGAAGACTTATTCAGAAGTTTCTTAATATATAAAGAGCTTTTATAAACCTCAGCTAAAACAAAACCCCATTATTATATTCACCTTGAGATTCACATTGAGATTCTTAGAGGGTTTATGAGGTATTGCTAGCCTAAGGGGAAATAAATTTCCCTGGGGAGTAACCCAGAAAAGCTTTATGGTTCAAGTTAGTAGAATCACTCACATAATTCCCACACCAGGATTTATTGGCTCCTCAAAAGTCGTAAGTCTAGGTATATCAAGAAAGCACAACAGGATGCTCTTTTATTCCTACAACAACCACCATACCTTTGGAGTATAAATTAATTCCTGTGCTTTTGCATGGTGACATCTGTCTCCAAACATGTAAATCCAAAATCTGTATGTGATTTTTCCAGAATTAGATTTTGACAGAAATTATTTTCTTCACTAATCAGACAATGATAAGGGAATTCTCAAACCATGTGCAGACCAATCACATATTTTGTTAATAAGAAGTACATACCTACGTGAAAAACTGCGGAATCCACAAATAATTAAAACCTCTTTAGATGATTCTTGACCCAGACCCCACTGAAATCAGGGTCACAGTAAGTAAATAAAGCTTTAGCACCAGAATTCCATGCATCACATTTATCAAAGTTCATTAACAGGACTGGATCACTAGAGCTTTCATATGAGCTAAAGGGTTAGTTGCCTCTTTCTATGCCTCCTTCTTTCAATAGGCATCTGGTAAACACTTGAAAAATGGCTCTATTAGAACTAAAAGCTATGCCTGATAACATAGAAAGAATGGAGCAGTACCATTTTAAATGGGAAGAATACGTATATTTTAAAAGCTTGTAGAGAGAAAATTGGACTCAAATTTTTTTTTCCCATGTTAGAAGCCCTTGTTTGCAAGAAATTTTCTTTCCTGTTCAGGTGGGTTCACAGCAATACTTAAATCATTTCCTATGTCTTATACATTTGGATTCTGAGCAGCTAAAATCCAAATAACCCTCGTCATTCTTAGTTCAAATCATCTGGAATTTTGTTGCTAAGAGATCCTACAGCTACAAAACTGTAGATAAATGCTACAGCTGACACAGAATTCAGGAAAACTTGCCACAAAACCCATTTAACTTAGAAGAGAGGGGAAGGAGGGAGATTGAATGAGGTAAAATGAAACACGAGAATTATCCACAGCAGAAATAGTTTAGTTACAGCATATAGACCATGTTCCACAAAGCACTGAATGTGCCAGTAATCCTTCATCACATGACTAGACTCCCCATGTTACAGTGGGTTTCCACCATAATAACCTATATTGCTAGAAATTTATTTTATATTTGATGCAGTGGAGCATATGTTCTCTATCAAGCTACATTTCTCACTATTATGTGATAAAATTGTCATCTCAGAAAGGATATATAAAAATTTGAGAATAATTCAGACTCATAATAAGTGCCAGATAAGTAAGTGCTTTCTCCCACTCAAAGCGTATTCTCATGGTATAAATAGTTTGGGGTTTTTTTTTCCTTGTTTTATATAAGCCTAGTTACAGTCTGTTTTATTAATCCTTCACAAACATAGCTTTAATATTAACATTTTAACATAGGAACAAGTTGTACATTTTAACCAGAAGCCAGTGATAACATCCACCAAACAGAAAATTTTACACTACAAGGTGAATCATGTACCCCTCTTCAGAATTAAACCAACCAAAATAACAGGTGAGAATAACATTGGTACTTCTACTCCAGGTTAAATAATCAATATGTGAAGAAGCAAATAGTTTAAAGTCCCAATAGATATTGCAGTGAATGAACATGCAGAGAAATAGAACAACTTTTTGTCTTCAGGAAAAAAAAAAGAAACTGTCCCTGCTAGATGCCCTTTACTCATTAAAAAAATCTTACAATATTGTTGTGAAACATCATTCCAAGACCAGATTTTTATAATAGTGTTATGCAGTTCAAAGTTTTCAATGTAAATAAAGCCTATGAGGGTGCTCTTCCTCTTATTCCCATTCTTTTTAATCCTTTTTCGATATTGTTATAAAATTTCAGTGCTACCATCAGAGATAATGACAGGAATCATAAGACCCCTCTGAATTTTGAAGGCATTTCCCCAGCCTATAAATCTGTTAAAACAGTGTTTATACACATACATATACATGCAAAAAACAGTTTGAGACATTAAAAATTATTGTGCCTTAACATATAAATATTACTTTGCAATTTTGTATTGCTGATTCTGTGATTGCTTAAATAACTGACTCAGATCAATTCTATAGAAAACATGGAATCAAAAAAGAAAAGATTATAATTTGAGTTAGTGGGTATATAAATATTCTTTAAATCATATCAGAAGGTGTAGATTTTTATGTTCATTCTATTGAAATATCTTAGATGTACCATGTATAAGATTCAAAAAGTTATCTTGGTTTATTTAATTCTATCATTTAAAATCACCCCTAGAAAAGCCCACAGTTTACAAGGGGAATCCCAGACAGTCATGGCAGGTTATTTACAAAACTTCATGTTCGTTTTCTCTTATTTCCTCTAGTAGCAATGTGTATACTCTTCAGAGAGAACCCTACATACAGTGATTATCTAAGTTATTATGTTTCAAAATCAGAATGAAAGTATTACAATAGCATGACCTTCAAAAATAACTAAATTATAGAGTAACCACCATTCACTGTATTCTGGCTTGCCCTTTGGTTTTTTTGCTCTACTTTCTTACTCTACTCTGTGGTAAAAAAAAGTAAGTAAGTAATAAAAAAGTAAGTTTCCTCACAACAACCACTGTGTAATAATTGTGGTTTCAGCCTTTACCCCTTTTAGAGTACCAGGGCCATATACACAAAAACACACAGCCAAAGACATCATATTCTAAACGGGTATGAATTGCTACTGCTTAACAAGAAATCTGATCTACTTGACTTGAAGGAAAAAGATGACATTTTATATATTTTGCAAAATATGTATTTTTCTTTCTGAAAACAGGACTTCAAAAAAATATCCTTTTTTTTTAATCAGAACACAATAAAATTATTTTCAATTGACTTACTGATGTAGTATTCTTGCACTATACTTGTGTAACCATATATGGCAGAATATCCAAAAATTATAATCATAACCACATCTCTGCTGTCCAGCTCTACTATGTGCGCTGAGTGACCTTCCACAGCATACTGCTGGCCATGCACAAGTACTGCAGGAGTTCTGCTACTCCACGTTTGACTGTGTATGTTGAAAATCCACAGCTCATCGGTCACATTGCCATTATTTGTTTCAATTTTGCCTCCATACATGTAGATGTCTTCCTGTAAAAAATGTAAGGGAGAGAAAGCAAATAATGGCTTACAGAAAGATAACATCTGAACTGCACAGTTCTGTGCTGCATAATATTTCATAACTGAGCAATCTGGTTTAAATCTTCACATTTAATCTTACACTAACCAGCTCAATATCAGACACTAATCCTAGGCAATTATATTCAAAGTAAACCAACAATAATGATAAGGAGACCATTTCTCTGAAAAATAAACCCAGTCATGGAAAAGACACCAAAATGAATCTCAGCTGGATTACTTCAAGCAGAAAAACTTTAATTACATGGCTGTTCTAATTCATAGTGCAGCATTCTATTTAAAAAAAAAGTAAACACCACCACAACAACCACAACACACCTAAACAGAAAGGGTATTGTTTTCTTAAGGAAGAGCTCACAGAACTAAAATGTGATTTTCCACACACGCATTCTATGGGAATTTCATTCAGCAAGTGCACAAGACAGCATAATCTTCCTTAATAGCAAAGTAACTTATGCCCTGAGAAAATTCAGTCATCAGAGCCCAAAGAAAAGGGAACAATGCATGTACAGCATCCTTTCAGGCACATTTGCTAAAAATCAGATTCCACAGGGAGTATCTTGAGTTCTTTTAAAGGGACACAAACCAGATTTCCTAGTCTTCTTGAACCACGTACCTCAAAAAGCAATGCTATATGTATTGATAAGTAAAGAAAGATTTACTTAAATATTCTCTGAAAGAAAATCCTAGTAAACCTCAGACTTCATCCAGAGTTGCAAGCCAAGGCATGCAAAGTGACAGAACAAATTCCATCTTGTTGGCTTCATTGTCTGGCTCAAGGACAGCTTAGTGCGGGTATGGAAAAAATGCCTCTGGTTCCGAGAGCGATACTTAGTCTTTGCTAGGACATTTCAGAAACACGTACACTCTGCATCCCATCTGTGGGGGTTTGTATTTTTGACAGTTATCTTCTATATACTGCAATGTAATATTCAAGGGTTTACCCTAAATTCAGTCATACCTGGTTAAAAAAAGGTAAAATAAAACCGAAAAAACACAAACCACACCAACCCACAAACCAAACAACCCAAAACCACAACAAGAAGCTGAAGGCTTCGCATTATCACATTAGCACTGGGTATGGAATACTGAGCCTCAGAAAAATAAATTAGAAGATAAAGAAACTACCTAATATAAGACAGTTTGGATCAATCATGCAGCAATTTCAGACTTTTTGTACAAGGAGCTGAAAGAATCTAAGAAGAAATGTAAACTTCCTGCTATTATCATCATGCACTTTGAGAAAGATTAACTCAAACTGGCAGGCATCTACAACATAGAGGTTCAACAGAATGAGAGTCTATTTAGTCCAGCAAAACAAAGGCTTGCGAGGGTTATAATGCTGTCTATATATCTAGTTGATGGTGAACAACAAAGTCCAAGGCTAGACGAAAAACATCCACATTAGTCAGAGAGATTAGTCAGTAGATGAGTGACCAAGTTGTCTGACCTCTCTTCAAGAGTACACTTGAAATTTCTAGAAGATTTTCAACTATATTTTCATTTGAGGCAGGTAAACATTTATTCATCTGGAGTTTGTATCCAAAAATCCTCTGTGTTACCTGTTAGTTTGGATTAGTTTGACGGTATTTGAACAAAAGATATTCACAACTTTCAGGAGGAATTTGTAGCAGGATTAGATTTAGATATCTATCTATATATACACATATATCTGAACCCATTCTTTTCCTATGAGATAAAACAAAATCTCGAAGAGCTTTGTGAAGACCCACAAAAGCTGAAAGGAGGCTGTGCACTGATCCAAAGGATTCCTTGAACAAATACTCTTCTTAAAAGGATCCTATATGGCTCACTTATTACACTGTCACATAGATCTTAAAAGGCAAATCAGCATCGCTATCTTGGTAGACTAATTACTTATTTTTAAATGCAGATAACAGACTACAGCAGAAAGAGGGAGCTAATTAGGGAGCTGCAGGTGCTCCCTAACAGTATGTAAAAAAAGATTTCTGACACTGAGTAAAGACACTACATTAAAAAAGGTGACCTAAAGAGCTGCATGAACTTTGAAATGATTACTCAGACAGCTGACAGTAAGAAAGTCCTCCTCACAGTTCTGCTTAAATGATTCAAAGTTCAGATAAAAGAACACTTCTGTGAGGAGTAATCTTTATAAATGACACAGCAGATGCTGTACACAGGACTATTCACAGAGAAACAGACAAGAGGTCATGACAACTGCTTTATCAACCACAAAAACAGATTTAACTAAGCTTAGCTCACAGCTATTTCTGAGATAAAGAAACTCCTAGTGCCACCAAAAAACTCTTTAAAAGTTAGTGATCATCAGCTGAACATGGAGAAGAAAAGGCTCACAGACTAAATTCAGTAGAAGAAATACAGAATGTAAACAAAAAAATGTTTCCTGCATAGTTACACAGGACAAAAGGCAACATCCTAGGCACATAAAGGTAGCCACTTACCTGGAAAGTCTAATCAGGAAGAAATTGTAGGGAAGATACAAGTGCAAATGGTCCTAAGCAGCCTAAAGAGGGAGGGAAAGGAAGGAGGGGAAGGGGAAAGGAAGGAGGGGAAGGGGAAAGGAATCACCTTACAAACTTACATTACCTTTATAACTTATTTATAGACTTAGTAAAAAACAAGGTATATGCTAAAGATGAGGCTTTCTTACAGACTATACAGAAGAAACAGTTTCAATAGTGCTTGTACACAAAAACTGCTTACCTTTTAATGAATAAAGCATACTAGACATTTATTTATAGTAAGACAGCACACCACAACAGGAATGAGATGAAAAACAAAACCAAAAAGTATAAAACAGTCATTGTGAAATTTGTGAGGAAAATCTGAATCAATCTGGCCCAGCTGGAAGATGTTAAAAATTGTACTCCTCAGCCTGGAGGAGGGACAAGACCAAGAGGCAGACTGTCTGAACAACAGATAAAAAAACAACAGGCAGATAAGCAGCAGGAAGATACAAGGCCTTCATACCCTCATATTTCAAAGTTTTAATACCACGTGTCAAAACCAACACTTTTAGTCACAGTGGCAGATAGTGAAGGTGAGCATTTATTCAATATATTAACCTGTCATTTTAGATATACTACTTCACATTCATAATCTTAGATATCTAAGTTACAGAAATCTTTACAGACCTTGTGTTTTTTCAATTAAAATCTCATATAAATATTGCCATATGCAAATAAAAGTATATAAAGCTACACTGTATATTGAACTTGTAATTCAGCGTTCCTGCTCAGTAGGGAAATTTTGCTGTAAATGAAGCAGGTAGGCAGCTCGCTCACTCATGACATTCCCACCTACAGAATCTATCAGCTGGTTTATTGGCAACTGTCCAGGTGCAAGCCCATTGAACAGCCAGTACAGCTCCTGTTGGTTTCAGTGGAACCCAAACAAGAGATGTTTCCATTTTCTCAGATCAGTATTTTCCCCCCAACAATATTATTTCAGTGGACATTTTTAACAAACCATAATGATAAAGGAAGATGACAAAGGGTATATGATCTGTAGTTGACTATGCAGATTGTGCAGAGCGGATGACAGCAGAGCATGACAGCATTTCTTTTTACAGTGCGGATATTCAAAGGCGGGAACAGGTTACTCAGAGGCACTGTGGAATTGAGTATCCTCAGGGATATTCAAAACCCAACTGGACAATGTCTGAAGACACCTGTTGTAGTTGACCTTGCTATGAGCAGAGAGGCTATAGAGCAGCCCAGAGTAACTCTTCTGCGTACTTCACATATTTCCCTACTTCTCATACTTCTGAGGTCCACAAATCAGAGCTAGAAAACAAGCCATGCATAAGATGCAAGTCATAAAATAATAAAGCTTTGTGGTTCAATCTGCTAATTATTAGAACAGTTAGGAAATACTTTCGCATTTCTATTGCTGCTCCAAATGATACTAAAGTAGCCTACAAAAATGGGCATTAAAAGAATAACAATAAACTAGCTAATGAAAGATTTTGTCTCATATTAAAGAAAAAAACTTCTTCCTCTTTTTTTTTTTGTTTTGTTAACCCTAGGTTTTGATTAGACTAATAAAAAACCCACAATATATATACAAATAACACCAATACCAATTAATTTGGAAAAGAAATCAAAACAATTACTCTTTTATTAAAGCTTTAAAATTGGAAGTAATAGCCATAAAACTCAAATGAGTCAAATTAAATTTGACTATGTATAAAATGATCTGCACTCTGGAAAAACCCTCTTTATGATTATTACTACACCAGCCTGCCAGTTTGCTTCCTTCATATTGCCAGTCTCAAAGGAAACAAATCTCAGTGCCCAGTCAGCATTCCACTGACTTGAGACTATGAGCAACAGTTTAACTATGAGGTTGAATTCTATGATGCAACCACATGCTCACTATTCAGTAAGCTCCCAGCAGTGACCGTTTACACACCTTGTATGCTGCTCGCTTTCTACTTTATCCCAGGGACCTAGTATTTTTCACTTTACCATCTAACTCCTTATCTAATCACTCACTGTTAAGCAAAACTATATATATGTATGCAAACTCACAAGCCATTTCCTCCACTCTCTTTATAATCCTATTTCTTGCATGAATTATTTCAAAGTATGTTGATATTTTTCAGTATAAGGATGCCAAGAACTATATACAATCTTTGAGATACAGGAGAAGCAATTGCTAACAGATGTAGGTAGCACCTTGCCAATAACCAGCCTGAAGAGGCACTGAAGGTTATAATACCATCTAACAGTTTAGTTACTTTAAAAGCAACACTTTGATAGTCTTTCCTCTAGAAGTAGGTAAAAAGTCTTAGTCACTTGTTATAGCTATACATCAGTGGGAGTCTTCTGATCTTTTTTCCTTCAGAATAAAGAAGTACAGTACTTCAATTTTAACTAAAGAAGCTTTCTGAGGGAAATGGGCACAGTAACTTATTTCATTCTCCACCGAGTCAATTATATAGCTTCAATTTACCTTGCACCACAATCAGGCAATACTAGCTCTGTACTCTCACTCCAGTCTCGTGATAGGCTTTGAAATCTCAGGAGCTTAAGTCAAAAACTTAATCTAATTTCTTCTCTGTGGATGTTTTTTCTCTTAACTATAAAGGAAACATTATACAATGACTAGTACACAGCTCAAAGCACAGCTCAAAGCTGCCATCTCTAGGCATTATGTTCTACTACTCTTCACATTATTTTTCTTTCTTTTCAAGAAACTGAACATCTGAAAGAAAAAAAATATCAAAAGCTTATCCTAACAAGCTAACCTAAAGCCTTACTGCAAAATTCTCTTGAAATGTCTTTTCAACTTACATGATCAGCTCCTTTCGGCCCCTGAAATTTTTTAATATCTGGCATAATCACTGGTACAAACAACAGATTAGTTAATTGTTTGGCATGACTGGGGCTGTGTTCATTATTAGTGAATTCTAATTACTAACTAACACATGCCCTTGACAATAGCAACAGCTTCTGCACTACACATTTGCTTGTAGTTTTCATTAATATTAACAAGAGTTGCATTTCCTCGCTGATATCCAAAAGGATCTCTCAATAAACGCGGGTCTATTATATTTAACATTTGCTGGTAAAAGGATCTCTGAAATTTTTACTCTTTAGTCTGGAATATCTTAAGAAAATTATTAGCACCATCACATAAAAAGGTTAAATGATATTTTAAGCCTTTATTCTGAACTGCTCAATGATACATTACTTCAATGTTTCCCAAGTAAAAGGCCCATATGCTGCAAGATCTGTAATAAGCGAAAATATCAGTCAGAAAGATCTGACTTTTCTAAGAAAGGATAATACATTAGTAATGAGCCACAGAACTGAAGAGAAGAAAAAACAATTTTTGAGTTGATCTTGGGGCAGACACAAAATCTAGTTCATATTACTACTGAAAAACACATCCACAATATTAAGGATGCCATGTACAGATTCAACATCTCCAGAAGACCAACAGATGCCAGGAAAATAAAAATAAAAATTCACCCACACCTACAATTTTGCTTAACTTCAAAAGGAGCACTATATCAAAAGACTGATCGTAAAACAAACTAAAAGGTACAGCTAAAAGGATAAACTCTTTAATGACAATATGAAGACATTTTAAGAACATCTGCTCAGCTCACATCAATGCTTCCTATTTAAAAAAAACCACAACATTTCCCATTACAAATAACAAAGCAAGCATAACTTAAAGGAGGATAATGGAGAATATTAGAAGAAAAAGTGTACTTCAAAATACAGGTTCAAAAACTCCATCAGATTAAAACTCACAGACAAGACATGAGTTTAATGAGCTGCCTGAAAAATTATATGGAAAGTATTAATACATAATTTTTCAAATGCATTAGAAACAGAGCCATCTAGATAATTTGTGGTGCTAACAGACAGTCTAGTCTGAAGGAGTATTCTAAGAAGATTAAGCCATAGTAATAAAATGAAGTTAATTTCCCCCTTGTGAGTTTCTCATGGTAGACTTTACAGGCATTTCCCTAGCAGATATTAATAATAGAAAGTTATAGTAAAAATCCCCAAACTGAAAAAACAATCAGTGACAAGTCACCGGGATCAGTTCTGAAGGAAATTAAGAACAAAAAAAGCTGACCCTGTCTGTAGGTGTCTAAATCCCTCCTTAGAAATGTGGCAGTACCAAAAGGCTGAAGAGCACACAGCAGAAAGCACAGAATTCAGTGAACACATGTATAAGGCAGACTGAAGGAACATCCAACAGCTTTTGAAAAGGGAACTTTTATCTTGCAAATCACAGCACTCTCCTGAAGGAATCAAGAGGTCTGGTTGACACAGTTACCTGGAATTTCCAAAAGATGCTTGATAACATTCCTCATGCCTGAAAGATACTAAGATGTTCTGGGACAAGCAAGGCAAATCACACAAGACAAAGCAATTCAGTAAAGAAATGCTTTGGAAAAATGAAGTAGTCACTTCTTAAATGAATTGAGGTCATCACTGGCATTCCACAGAGATCTATAATTGGGATATGTTTGTTCAACAAACTGAAAAATAATCTGGCACAGTGATGAATGGAAAAAGGCCAATGTTTTGTGACAATACTATGCTACTGAAAGGTCTTTGATGTTTTGGAGACACGACTAAAACTAGCCAAAAATTAACAAAAGGTGCTTTTTTTCTCTTATGAGAAGAAAATTTCTGTCTCTATATTCTCTCAGTAAAAAGAATCTTTTTCCCCTCTTTTTTAAGTAAATTAAGCCTTTAAAAGTGTTTTTAATAAAGCAGCATGCAGACTACACATACCAGAAGCAGCAAAATTGCCACTAGTTCATAATGTTTTTAACTTACAGTAAAGTGATACTATAAAACAACAGTTTGTAGTTTAATACTGCCTTTGGTTCCATACTAAGAGTAGTAACACAAACAAAAATTGATTCCTTACTGTCACCACCTTTAGGGCATGAACAGCCCTTAATGGCCCTGGCCAGCCTCACCTGGAGCTCAGTGATGGACCCTCAGGCCCTGACTACTTCTGATCCTGCCTCCTGGATAGACCTGGACCTGCACTGTTGGTGACTTACATCCTGGATGAACACCTAAAGGATATAAAGTAGCCTTCTTTCCAGTCCCATCTATCCCAGGTCTTGTCACCTACTGCTCCTGATTGGACTCCCTGAATAGTCCCTGGACCTGGGTCATCACTTGCCATGGTTGGGACTGTCAAAGGACCCTGCCACCAGCATCTGGCTCTGCCTGCTGGGCTCAGCCCCTGGAGACTGTGCCTGGGACCCTTGGCTCCCAGCCCACCTTTCCCTTACTGCAATTCCAGTTATATTTGTCCCCTTTTATTGTCAGGTTTAGCTGAAGACTTTCTGGTCAACTAAAAAGTGACACAGATCTATTGTACCATCTTTTCTACAAAAATTGTGCAATACATCTCAGTACTGAAGAAGACACTAATACAAAATGTTTAGGGACTAGAAATTAAATTATTCTCACAAATCTATGATCGTGATGAATCAATTTAAGATCACTAACAGCACACACAAAGAAATTCGTTAAATAGGATGCTGAAGAGTCCAAACCTGATATAAAGCAAGAGTGTGTCCATATCTCTGGAGTGGCCCTTTGGATACAGGCACTACATTCCATATACTGCTTTCCAAATTGTAGCTAGAAGAGAAATAGAAAAGTAAACATTTTCTACCTGCAGAGAAATAGAGATTTTTGGCTGTTCAAACTAATATCTGTTTGGCAGACTTGATCAGTCATTGTGTATCTGACGTGGTAATATGTTAGCAGTAGAACTATGATCACTTTTAACTGCTAAAACAATTAACCTTGGACCAATGCTCATCAAGCAAAACAGGAGCAGCTCTTTCAGGGACCCATCAATAATTTCAGAAAATGGGACTGTAATAAAAATTACCAGACTTTTAAGAAAGTTATGAAGCTAGGTTGCTAAGGTCACTGTTATTAGTCACGTAAAAACCACCACACTAAACTTATGTCACAGTCTTGTGGACTACTTTGAAGACTTACTGGTGAGCACCTTTTCGGCTAGATCGTTGATTTTAATTTCTATTAAATTTGCATTAATAGATTAACACACAACAAAATGTCAGAGAGGTAACAAATGAACAACAGAGGCAGAAAAAGAAAAACAGCAAAGATGATTGGATTTCTTCTGAATGATTGCAAATGCATGGAAGAAAACAAGATGTGGACAAACTCAGGACAAATAAGCATACTAACAAACATACACTAAGTACTTGCATTTGCTACATATAGGGTGTCAACATATATGCATGTTACCATTCAAATCAGCTAGGTAACATTTACAGCTGCTTCAACTTTGGTTTCAAAAGGTGGTCAAATAAACATACAATGAACTGTCATAAATATAAAGATGTGCAATACAGCCTTCCTGCTTAACCCTACTGGCATGGCATGAGCAGGCATGTACCAATTTATAATTAAGGAGACTTGCATTTAACTCCAATTATGCAGGTAGCATTCTAGACGTACTGTCTGAAAATGTCAGCACATGGATTTTTTCACTGTTTTATCACCACAAACATTTTTTCTTTGCAGACAAGTATAGCAACAGCTTTCACAAAACTGAGGAAATTATGTATTAGTACCACATACACTTTGACGTTACCCATATTTTCACTTTTTTAATTGAAAAAAAAATTGCAAGCAGAAAGACCATTAATAAAGTACCTACAAAGATATAAACTTTTCCATTAAATTGAGGGATAGAAGCTACCTTCCTGGTAGGACCTGTTTTCCCTAAGCCACATCAGAAAAATAAATGACAAAAGAGAAATCACTTACTTCAACACCATTTGGAATGCACTGTAGTTAAAAGTGTATCCACCAATCACCCACATGAATTTCCCATGTAGGACTGCCTTATGGGAAGCGCGGCCCACAGAAGGACTGAATGGCTTTACATTTGGTAGAATCCAGTAAGACTCCGTGGAAGGGACATTCAAAGAACAATCTGGACCTGTTTTGTAAACAAATGTGCAATTTGTACAATCTGTTAGACAGGAATGTTAAAGCCAATAAAGCAGAAACAGGGGAGGCTTAATTACAGATGTCAGGATTGCTCATTCTGATAAAATACGGTATACGCTTTTATGTTTAGCAGATGCTCAGTGCAAAAAATCGCCAGCAAGGGATGTCAGTCAAATTGAAAGCATTAAATTAGCTCAAATAAAAATGATCCATTTCTTCATTCTTCTCTGAAAACATACTCTGTGAGTCACAAATTGAAAGAAAGGTGTAATGCATCATATTTTTAGATGCTGTATAGGTCTAAAATGTGTAGCACAATATACACTGCTTGTTATCTCTGGAGAAAAACTATACTGTATTTGAACTAACCAGAATAAACAAATAACATTACAGCAAATTAAGTTAGAATATATATTATACTATATTAAATCTCAGGAATAAAGATTTGCTCTTTGCCTATGCCATACTGCATTGTCTTTCAAGAGGAAAATACAATGTAAAGTGTTTTATAAAAGGAAGGAATTGAATCTTTACATTTTCCAGATCATTCTAGAAAGCTACCAAAATCCACAACTATATGTCATGCTAGAATACATTATTGACAATTTTTGCTAAATAAGGAAAAGCCAGCAAATTGTGACACAGCAGATTTTTTTTTTTCCTTTGTTCTGTAATAAACAAAATGTGATCTCTTCATCATTAGTTTACACTCTGAACATTGGAAGAACTTTAAAGTCTTGTTATTTAAAACCTGAATGTGTTCAGCACTTGGAGAGAGGAGATTAAAAACAAAACACCACAAAACACCCCAGCATATGCACTATTTGCCTCCTGTCTATAACTGTACATCATTAGTGATGGGCAACACTGAATTTTTAGAACACCAATGAGTTCCAGTTTCACTGTTATCACTCATGGAATTGAAGTATTTGTCATTGGTGATGACATAAAGACATTGTACAACAGCTAAGTTATTTCTGTAACGTGAGGCTGATACTATAAGCAATGTTATGTCTCTTTCAGCCTGCCTAACTGGGGTAAATCCTTCCCTCAAGCTACTAGACATGCAATCAGACTGGGCATAACCTACTTTGGTAACTCAGTGATACAATGTTAAAGAAATAAAAGAAATTTAAAAAAATAAAAGAACACCCCCCCACACCAGATACCACCCCACATCCCAAAAACAAAAATAAAAAAACAAACACCACCAAAATCAAACTAACAAGAAAAAAAAAAAAAAACAAACCACCACACACAAACAACACTACTCTGCATCCCAAATGTCAGACATGACATCAAGTTCTTCAAAAGGTTCCTGGGAAGATCTGGAAAACTACTGGCTTGCTTTGCTTCTGTTTCTACCTGAAACTGTAAGAATTAAGAGAATCGGTCAATTGATAGATAATTGCCATCTATTTTTAAAAATGGGTGTAGTTTTCATAAATAGAAGGCCTGTCTCCAAACCTATTAAAAGTTCTTTGAAGAAATTCAGTGATCCAGTTTATACACTGACATGGATTTTCTCAAGGCTTTTAACAAAATTCCTCACCAAAGACTTTTAAGGAAACCTGACTGTTGTAGTAATAGAATAAAGGCCTTTCCATAGCTATAAAATAATTAACTGTAAGAACTAGTCAATGAGTAAATGGCCACTTAAATGGAGGAGCTTCACCTGTGGAGTCTCACAAGGATTCCAACATACATGTTGATCATTCTGAAACACTGCAAGTAGGGAAAAATGTTTGCTGATAAAGGCAATTACCAGAGGGTAAAAAGCATAAGATCAGCCTTCGAAGAACCACAGAACAAGTTCTTGTTTGAATATGTGACTGAGTAATAAAATTACACACAAAATTCAACACAAATAACTTGAAAACTAGGCTAAGTTTTAGACTAAAAAGAAAGAAGGTCTCTTAACGAGCCATCACTAGTGAGTAGAAAAGTCTCGTCTTAGTCTATGGCATGAAAATACTCAGCAATGGTCAAAAAACCAAATAATATCAGGAATAGAGAACATCCTTACCCTGCTGTATAAATCAGTTTCCCTACACTCTAAGAAAAGTGTGTGCCCTACTAAGAAGACAGATTAGAGATGGATTCTGTTTACAGTGGAGTAATAAGGATGTTTGAAGGAACTGAATGGCTTCTGTAACTGGCACTACTGAGCTGGCTAAGACTTCTCCACTTGGGGAAAAAAAAAAGAAAATTTAGAAGGGAATGATAAATGAATATAGAAAAAGGGATACAGATAGAGTGGATATAAAGAGCCTACAGCCTCTCTGAATTTAGGAATCAAGATTTATCAAATGCAGCTTGAAGAAGCCATGTTCGAAACAAGCAAGAGGAGGTTGTTCTTCAGACAAAAAGCATCAGGATGCACTGCTGACAATGGATGCTCTCTCCAAAGGTTTACAATGAGTCCAGGAGAGAGTAAACAAGCATTTAGGAGATTAGGTGATGAAGTTTACTAAAAAAAAAGAAAAAAAAAAAAACAAATCACAACTAAATAAGCAATTGAGATCAAGTTCCTAAGTTTAAAACATACTATCTTGCAGGGGGCAAAGTTACACTTTTCCAATGTATATTTTTGGGGGTAATTTATTACAATTACTTCTTATACACAATAACTAGGCACCTCATCTATACCTAACCAGTTGTAAGTTTTTCCTAGTGCTCTACAGAAGAATGATGTCCACTTGTAACCAAATTCTCTTCTGTTCATTAAATGGCAGAGACACTTAATTCCATTGTTCATTATACCATCTACTCAGAAAAGATTAATGGTATTTGAATGAGGCTTAATGAGAGTATGAACAATTCAGTGTATTATATCTTAAGCATCAATAATAGATACTATGATAGAATTGCAACCTCAGCAAGATTCTGATTTGGTAAATCACTGGAGAAAACAATTTATTTGAATATAAAAATGCTTAAAATAATTTATTAAGTGTTCTTTGATCAGCGAAGACTTTAGAATTATGCAAACAGTGCCTCCAGCCCGAAAACGAACACACGTTCCTGACAGCTTGCTACCAGAGCTCGCAGCCTGGCACAGAAACGCCGTGGTCAACAGTGTCCCCTAGTGGCAAATAACGAATAAACCACGAACTACTCGCGTGCCAACTGATTTGAGACACCTCATTTCTGGGAATCACAAGACTTCATACAGAAAACTGGAAATACATTTAGATAATACTGACCGTATTAAAATGAGGACAGGCAAAAACTTTGTATGCAAAGTTAACAATGCATAACTCTTAAGGCTACTGTTAATCAGGTCAGTGATTGAAAGAATGTCACCAACAGCTTTCTTACAGCCTCAGTACTTCATTGCTGGTCTACACTGAACAACAAGATGAGATAAGGAGGAGAAACACCATGCACCGGGGTCTTGTTCTGGCATCGAGGAAGGACACGTTTGTAAGGAGATGCCCTTGAATCAGGAGCTTGAAAGCAGCAGGTTTTCTTCAAAGAGCATCTCAATACCCTGTGCATGACAAACACACTTATTCAAGTGACATCAGTTGACACTGCCACTAGAAGAGGCACAGCTAGCCTCCCCTGACCACTTACTCTTCAGCTTTCATTCCTACTGGCACCAGTTTTCACATGGCTGCGCCATGAACCAGTTGAGGAAATGTACCCAGGTTAAAATTTCCCTTTTTTTTTATTCAGGCTCACTTTTAACCTACATGTGTTCCCCCATGTTTTCACCTTGCCCACAGTAGTATAGTTGTGCCAACACAGGACCACATGGCCAAGAGGACTGGCTCTTCAGGGGAAGTGTCAAACATTCATGGAGTTTATCTCACAATATGTCAATTTACACAAAAATGGAATTTATAGCTGAAAAAGCCCTAAGTAATAGAATAATACTGACTTCTACTGAGACATCATTTAGAGAGCAAATGCTTTTGTGTGGCTATCATCTTACAATGGCAATGTAGAGTATCATATACAGATTTTCCTACTTAAATACATACACCATGAAACTTAAATACATATACCATGAAAAAATCAGCGTAAATACATTTTCTCTTCAGAAACATTACATACAGCAAATACATGCCTCTTGCACCACAGAGAGTGCTACAGCTGCATAACAAAGATAATGAAAAACATGGTTTATTATTTTCTACACAAAAATGATTTTTCTCCATTTATTTAAAATTGGATTTCTTTCTTATCTTCCTAATGTGTCACTCAATCCACTGGGGAGGAAAAAAAAAGACCCTTTAAAAATAACAAGCAACTCTATAAATCTAAATTGAAGTCAATTATGTTATCCTCAAATGTAGGAAAAAAATTCTATAGGATTAATAAAAAAAAAAGGTATTTACCCACAAAACACACAAAAGAAAAAAATCTAATTTCTATTTATTGAGAAGTTTCAAGAACTGCCAAAGTGACAATCTGCTCCAGTAGTTCAAGCCATAAGATTTCCACCTAATGAGATAACATCATCTACTATCTTCAACCCTTTGGGATCACAGGAAAAACACAAACATATTGATATATTGAATATAAATGTCACAGTCTTGGTTTTGAACTCAATTTAAACAAAAGCTTTAAATAACATATTTGTTGTTACTTATTCTGTATTTGTTTGATATCTGATCATTTCAGGTAAGAATTATTGCTTGAACATAATCTTTCAACCACTGCAAATCCAATATTACTGTTCTCAAATACCCAATAAAATCTTCATCTGATAATGAATTGAGATTATGAAAAATATTTTTGAGAAAAAGATAATATCTGAATATATTTTCAATAGACACATTCTATTGGGAGTTTCACCAAGCAGTAACTCACCTTCATTACAGAAAAGTGATGAGATAGCAACTTTGTATTTTTATGTAAAAGAAGAGATAAATGTTCAAAAATGGCTCACCACCATTCTAACAATAGGTGTCCCTACACTGCCACTGCAAAGCTCTGCAACATCCGTATGGGATGTAATTATTCCCCTCCCTCCTGCAAATACTCCTGCTCCAAATGAGACAACAATAAGCAGAGAGATCCTGGATAGGTCTCCAGCTAAAGCAGCACGGTAGCAAGCTGTGCCAGGACTCAGCACCCTCCATGAATGAAATAGTCTGAAACCCTAATGCACACAGGCTGCTGCAGTTTTTGGAATGCCATCTGGCTGCTATTACTCAGTCCCATTCTTTCCTCCGCCAGGAAGAGCAGATTGTCCAAGGGAGATCTGGCCTTGGGGAATCCACAGGGTCTGTCTGAGCAGGCAAGCCATGAGGGATGTGCTGCCTGCCATCACTGCCTACTACTCAATAGCACTCTTTACCTGGTTGACTTTAGGTCTCCTACTAGTTCACTCAAACTTTATAGCCTATAGTTTGCAGAGAATATAAAACTAAGAATATATTAGGAATATAGTTCATATTCTAACTGAGATAGACAAGCATGTTTTCTCCCATGTCACCTTCCACAGTTCAACATTATAAAACAAATTCTTAACCTGCTTAATCCCTACGTGTGGAAATTTACAATTTCTTCTATAGTAATCACATCTCACATACTAACTTTTTCCCCAGGATATTCTGGTCCTGCTTTTAAATTATGACTTTGAACTGGATAACTTAAGCTTTTTATAATGAAGCTATCTTCCTTAATTTACTACACTGTGCATCTTACTATCTCACCTGAAAATTTTATCAAGAAAAAATTGTATGTAATAAACAAGATCTTTCACAAATATGTTTTTTAATCTCAGATAAAAACTGGTCACTGAAAAATTTTCCAGTTAAGCACTTGAATACTTCATATTTCAGAGGTAGCTGTATTTTGAATTCCTTCTGTATAACAGTTTTTAACCTATTTAATGACAGGCTAGTTATTTCCTTCACATAGTATTAAATCAAGCTCCTTGGAAAAAAATCAAATAATATCTCTAGCATTGAGACCTGTAGTATTACTTTTAAAAAGCATGCAGCACATTCATAGTAGTTAGCAACATTTTCACCCTCTCCAGAGATAGTCCACTTCACCCTTCTAAAAAATATGGAACGGTTCATAATCCTACCAGTCATCCTGCATTTCTAAACTTGTTACCAAAATTAACTGGTTTGAAATCTCCTCTCCTCATTTACAGCCTGAGCCCATCCAAGACACAGCGTTCCTGGTATCAAAGAGAATTTTCTGTCTGTAATATGTATTCAGCAAAAGGTAACATACTTCAATAAACCATCTATTTCAACTTCTTAAACAGGTCAAATAGTGCAAGATCCACCACTTTTGTCTCAGCCCCATTTCTTTTTTTGCCAGTGCCTATCGAGGAAAAAGACAGCGAGTTGGTAGTTTTAAGGCTTGGGGGTTTTCTTCCTCCCCAAGTTACATCCACAGCCTCTATCAGCAGACATCAACATGTTCTGCTTTAGAATATCAGAGAGATTAGATGGTAATGGGACAGCATAACATGATGTAGTACTCAAAAGGAATCGCTCTTCAGGAAAAACTTCATTCCCCTTTCTGTTTCCTGAATATTTTAAATTAAGCAGATTTCAAGTAACTACGAATTTTTCTTCTATGTACATCTGAGACCAACTGTCTCAGAAAACATTATTAAAAATTAGTATAATTTAATTTTTTTTACTTGTTAAATGTACTTTTCATTAACATTATTAAATCATTTGTTTTCTTAGTTTCTCATAGCTTTATTCTATGTTTGTATGACTAGCAGCTAACTGCAAATACTTACAAGATCCTTCTTCCACAAAATATATCTAACGAGATGACAGTAATTTTTACTCAAAGCTATTATTCTGTAACCCAAGGAAGACAGTTCTCCTTTTCTCAGAATACTTGCTTTAAACGTGATTTTCTTCAGAGCTGCTCCTTCCACAGCATCCACAAGATGTCACCATTGTAAAAGAAAGAAACCCCATGCATTGTAAATTGTGAAATACCTTTTTTTATGTTCTGAACCATGGATTCTATTTACTATACATCTCAACCAATGAGGTCCAGTGATTTTTTTTTTAATATAGGGACTAAACAAAAAAAATAAAAATTAAAAAAAAATTAGGGACCAAAACATAAAATTATCTACAAAAACCTAGAAATTAAGACCCTACTTTAGACACTTCATTTGAATTACCAAACACAAGAAAAACTTGGCAGACAGCGGTAGTAATAAGATAAGTAGAAACATTTGATTCCAGTATTGCAAATTACTTGCATAGAAGATACTGTCAATTTAGAAACTAGAGTATATATACAGATGCAAATTAAAAATAAATAAATAAAACAGAGAAGCAAGTAGTCTGACAGTTTAAGAAAAGTTTGGTATTGTTTAGTGTTTCATAAGGAAAAACAGTTATGTATCCAAGCCATCTCATCTGTCACAGAATTAAAAAAAAAAAATTACAAAATTGAAATCTATATATATTTGGTGAAAATCCAAGACACAAGGTAAATTATCTCTGTATAATCCTACTCACTGTAGGAAAGAATAGGAAGCTCATATGCACACAAACGCTAGATAAAAAGAAGGTACTAAAAATTAGACTTCTATTTTATGCTGAAAACATCTAAAGAAGACTGTAGCACTATAAATGAAGGCATAGCCTAAAAAGTGTCTTCAAAGTTTTTTGACATTTCCCCATTCTATACACAGTGACCTGAAACTGCAAGGTGTAAATGTACAAATAAAAGGCTGATATTCTTGCTGCAAGTTCTATCCAAAACCTCCTTACAGTGGTTGAGTTTTCAGGCTCTTTTTCTTCACTGCAATCATGGAAGGTTCTAATGGACTCAGTAACAAATTTGCACTGTTTCATTCAATGACCATACTGCTAACCCACTTCCTTTCTGTGGATGCACTGGCTGCCTTTTAATGAGCCACTTCATTAATTATTAAGAAGAGAAATTTATTAAATCTTCTGGTGTCTCTGGTCTGATAGGTGTGACAGCTAACAGGCATAAAAAAGTCATTTCCTTTGACATGCAAAAAAGAAACAGCAGTAAAACAAGAGGCAGGAAGTAATGGGAAGAGGGCATTAGCTAAGTAATGTGAAGGTATTTTAATATTTCTTTTAAGAAAAGAATGGCACTTTCAATGTATAGCAAGCTAACCCAATTGAGATACTAATAGGAGTGGTAAAAGATGAAAAAAATCATAACTACCACCATCATTATAGTAAGTGAATTAAACATTTAGGATCTTAAATAATTGATCTTTAATACGAAATAATTATTTACTATACTGTCAGTAAAACTACTGCACATGCTTAGAGTACATCTGTTACTCCACAGTACGTGTCCACATAAACATTCTTGTACATCACAACAAATCAGCTTACCTTTCTTTTTCATTGAGAGACTATACAAATAATACACAGTGAAAAAACAGTGAATACTTACTTCAGGAAGCAGTAAAAATATGGTATCATGATGTGACATTAAGAAAAGGGGGAAGAAAACCAAATCTATCTAGACATTAAAGAAATTAACAGAATAGGAAATAGAGGAACTTAGTCATCAGAAGTGCTCACGACTCACGTAATTACTGCCATTATGTTTTCAAATTAATGATCCAAAAAGAATAATGCCCACCATAAGGAAGTTTAAGTGAAATATATCCACAGTATCATCAGAGAGAAAATATCAAAGCTGTGAGCCTTTGAGGCTAGATTTTTTACAGAAATCTAGGTCCACATGAAAATTTACTACAGGAATTATTTTTTAATTTATATTTATTCTTTGAAGATGCTAATATTTGTTCTAGAAACTATGCATTAAAAGCAGTTCTTTTAAAAAGATTAATTCTAAATATCAAAACCTTACCTTGCCAGCTATCATTGCAAACACACAGCTTCTCGCCTGTCAAGTCACAGTACCCATGATCTGGACTGCCACAGTTGGCTTTACAGTATGGAATATCACAGGCTTCTCCTTTCCAGTACTTGTCACACTCACAGTATACCCGGCTTGGTATGGACACACTGGTTGTACACTTCCCATGTTCTGAGCAGTTATTAGGACAAGAATTAATTCTGAAAAACATATGTAAAATAAGGGAAATGACAAGCCAATAGTTGATGACAGTGGTTTTATCTGACCATATTCCAACAGTATTTATCAGATAAAAGTTGTTGGGTTTTTTTTCCTGACTAATTTCTATTTACTGATAAGCCACAATTTTAATGATTATTTTACAGGCAAGCGAACTGAAAAGGTGTCTGTCCCAGGCTTACATACAAAGTCTGTGATGCAGTCAGAATCATGAAGCAGAAGGACAGGCCCTGCCTAGGTGGCTCGCCATCTATTTTTTCCTGTGTTCCAGTGTCATCACTCTAGCCAGTCACTGCAGATGCTTATTATCTCCAGGAATATCCACACTGGAAGTGAGTGTGAGCAGGTACCCTTCAACTCTCCACCACAGGCACACAGTTAAAGCAGTCTCTTGAGCAGCCTTGGTCCACACTATAAAACAGTACATCTAACATCGAAGGAGAACAGAACCAGGGAAACCAAGTAAGGAAAAAATTCAAAAATGTCTAAAATCCTGAAAACACTTACAGGTAGAATTTCTTACTTTGAATCCCTAATAATAAAGCCACCTTAACTCTAGTCAGACATGCTGAGAAGAAAAGACCAAAAAAAAAAAAAAGAAGAGAAAAAAAACCACCACCACACCCACCCACAACAAACACCACAAAGCTTAGGGTGAAAGAAATCTGTGACTTATGGGAGTTTGTATTTCTGTAATGCACCCTACCAAACACTGAGATCATAGCCAACTGGACTGCAAAGTTACACAAAATGGTTCCAGAAAAGCAGGCAATTCCTTGGAGATGAAGAGGGATGGAGGACAATTAAGTATGTGGGTTGAAGAGTTTCCATGATTGGAATCTCAGGCAGTAAGAGCCTGGTAAGTCCCAAAAGGATCCAAAACCTTTTCAATGACTAATGACAAAGGGCTGAGTTGATTCTCAGAATAAACTGTTACTTCAAACCCCTGATGATAACACAGACTGTTCCCTGGAGATGTGATATCTGGGTAAGACTTCTACCCTTCTTAATCTTACTGAAGGAAGAAAGAACTGAAAAATATTAGTGAGGAATTGTTCAAGGCTAGCCTTTGGCCAAATGTAGTTGTTGTAGAACAGTCAGGAGATATGCTTCCATCTTCAAAGACTCCCACCCTGAGGACTGATTCTGTGACAACACTGAAAAAGAAAATTCCAGGTCTGAACTGCAAATGTCCTGGGTTTTTTTTTCCTAGGAACAGACATGGCATTAAAAGCTATATATTGCAGCTGAGAGGAACATCTCCCTTCACAGGGAGTGTTCTGCAGCAAGCAGAGCAGTCATCCCTTTCCAGCAATAGACATACCACTTTAAAAGTAAACATATTCCCACTCCAGCAGGTTCATTAAGGATTCAAACAGAATGAGAGAAAAATGGATCAGAGTCAGAAGCAGGTTGTTTGACTCCAAGGAGCTCAATATTTATGCAGAGTTCTGGAGTAACTATTGCTGTTTGCATCTGGTGTAACATTTTATTAATAGATGCTGTGCTTCCGTCTCTCTCCCCGCCCCCCAAAATACTAGTGGTCCATCAAGATGAATCATAGAATCATCAAGGTTGCAGAAGACCTTTAAGATCACAGAGTCCAACCATTAACCCGACGCTACCAAGTCCACCACTAAGCCATATCCCCAGTGAATCCTCAATGAAGTCCAAGATGAAGTCAAAAACTGCCTTTGAGGTTACCAAACCAGGGAAGAAAGAGGGTAACAGAAGCAGCGTTCATCAGATCAGTGATAGAAAAAAAGTTAAGGCAGTCATAAAAAGCAATCAGGTACTTCATTTCTCATAAAGAGTTACTGTTTGCTCATTAAAAAAAAGTAATTTTAGAAGTATCAATTGCAATAGAAGAAAAAGAACAGACTACATAAAATTTCATGTTATATATATAATTAAATTAAAAACTGGCAGGACTTTTAATTTATTTTAAATCTTAAAAAAAATTAGTATGCACCACATTACAAAGTCATAAAAGAATGCAGAGCACATACACTCATTTCCACAGAATGCTATGTCATATTGCCTTTTGCTCCCAAAACAAACACAAAGTGCAATAAAAGCCTCAAGGAGAGATGAAAAATGGATTTAATTACAGTAGAGAGGTCTGCCAGGTGATTGCATTTTACTGATGTCAACTGACAAAAATTAAAAATATTGAGTCTTCTAGACTGCCTTTTCAAATACCACATATTTAGTGAAGTTTCCAAACTGTGAATAGCTACTTATTATCTGTTTAAAGGTAGGCAAAACACTGCAAACTACAGAAACAAATTACAGAAAATTGTCTTTCCACAAACAATATAACAAAGACCTCTCCCAAGAGTAAAGCCATAGCCAGAAGCACAAATAGGAATTTTAAATTAATAAAGAATATGACAAAGAATATTATGTGTACTTCCACATTTAAAGTGCAGTGCTGGCCACCAGAACCCAAAACTGGTATTTCAAAATCTGAAGGAATTGAAAGAAAGGAACAAGAGTATCTTCAGTCCAGATTAAAATACCGCATGAAGAATCAGGTCCAACAAGACCAATTCCCATGATATTAAACTAAAGTTTCCACTGTAAAGAGACACTGCATCGTGTGTCACAAGCACGTCCCAATTGAGACAGAAGTTGCAATGGACAGCTACTGCATCGAAGAAAGAAAATGTTCAGGTCCATGAGATGCATCTTTAGAGCAGCTGACACAGAAAAGCAGACCGAGTGAAAACAAGCATAGTTATATTAGACTTCAACATCAGAGAAACTAAAACACAGACAGTGTGTGCAAGAACCATGAAGGCAGAATACAGACTGAGATGGACAATAGGGGGAGAAATTATCCAAGAAGTAGGTAAGAAATGGAATAGAACCCTTGTGGGGGAGCACAAAAATGAAAGCAGGACTTTAGTGAAGGCTTCAAAAGAAACAGAAGTACATCCAGCAAGAAAAATCAAACAACAGATGATCCTAGCTCAAAAGGATGGAATTGACATGACAGCAGATAGAATCTCCCTTCTATTCCATATGACAACGACATGTGTTGGATAAATACTGGAAGGGATACATTGTAGTCCCATATGGCATAGGAAAACATACTCTTGGAATGGCCATGTGGCTTCCCTCAGAACAACATACTTGATCTCCTTTTTTTTTAAGCTAATACCTCCATGACGACTCGTTACAACCCCAGCTCCTTGCCTTTAGAATTATACCACAAAAGATAATTCTTATACAATTAATAGAATCAATACATAAACATTTTCGCCGGATTTGTCAGTCTCCTGAAAGAATTGATATGGCTAATTGAAAAAGTAATTGCTTATTAAAAAATACTTACGAGTAGAAAATGTTAAATCCAGTTAGGTTATAAGCAGCATCACTAAAAAAGTGCAGCAATGCATAGCCAGATGTAGTAACTACTTCAGGAACTGTTTCATTTCCACGCACTTCAGGGACTATCAGACCACTAGAAAAGAAAATGAGAATAATGTTTTTGATCAGTCTTGGGGCTCAGGCGAAGGAATGTGGGAATTAGCTGTTCGGGTTATTAATAAACTTATTTTTAAAAAAATCAAATCATAAAATGCATGTAAAACATGTCCATGCCAAGATAAGGTAGGGTTTTCTGGAAAAACAAAACTAAAAGCTCCTTCCTCACACAGGTATGCAAAATTTCACCTAGATTTTTCTAAGGGTGCAAGCACTGTCAAGATAATTTATAAAATTTATTTTGACTGTGAATATATATCTCCTTCAGACAGGTGCTTAACACTTTCTATTCACACATTTAGAAGTCTGTTTTATTAAAGAATTTAAAACCCAGAACGTATGATAATTAACTTCCAAGAAAAAGTAATTTTCAATGGAAAATGAAACTTTTTAAAACTTCAGAAAGAGGTCTTAAATCAAGACTGATATAGGCAAACCAAGCAGTGTATTAAAATACTGAGAAAAAGGATCACCTGCATAAAAGAGTGCCACACTGCAAATATAAATTACAAATTACAGGAATCCTAAAGGAAAACACTAACAATTAAATATCTTTCAGTTTATTATTAAAGTGAAGAACAGGGGAAGGGGAACCTCCTCTTTCTTTCAACTCATGCTCTAAGACAGGTTCCTGCATAATAGCTAGAGACATATTCAGCAAATACAGCTTTGGAGAGGAAAGAACAACCAAACAAATAAAACAACCAAACAATTATGTAAAAAACCAGAAGACTTGGGAGAGAAGATGAAGATTTCTATAACTGGGCAGAAAAGAGGAATATAACTTTACATATGTGTTCCCATGATATTAAGAAAAGAAAGCAAGCTGTTTAACAATGAAAAGCCTCTAATATGATTTTTATTTCCCTGCAAATTACAAATTTTCTTGGCCTAAAAGGCTAATAAATACACTCACCTAAATACAGCTATTAAAGGCGCATATATCGAATCTCCATCATATACATACATATGGTCCCAGCTACATTCTGTGGCAAAGTGATTAAATCTTAACCTTAGTATTGCATTTGGGCTGGAAAAAAAAAAAATTAAAAAGAAATGTAACGTTGATATAAACATTACTTACAGAAGTACTGAGCTCACAAGATAAAGAAGCTACAGCAAAATTGATCATGCCAGGGTAACTTTACTATAACACTGAGTACTGACAACATTTCAAAGAGTTAAATAACAAAATTCAAGGCAAGTGAATATTTCACTTTATCTTAAAAAACTTCAAAAATAACATCTTCAATCAAAGTCTAATAATCATTAAATGTAACAAGAGACTTAACTTCACCAGTTTTTCCAGTAATCACCACCACAAATTTAGAGCAATTAAAATATCCCATTGTAATACACTAGCCTTATTTTGCAGTGTCAAGACAATGAGGTTTAAAGTCTTTCAAGAAAAAAAAATAAAAATTGAAACTTAAATTCTTAAAACACAAATTTAAATCAGCAAGCAATATTAGTGCAAGATTTTTATTTTTTTTTCCTCCCTCCCTCCTTCCCTCCCCATCTGACACCTGTGGGTGAAATTTCACTGTTTTTTGGTAGAGATCCAGATGGGGTCTGTAAGATTTCTGAAAGGGAAATTTTCTCATATAACAAAATTAGGAGACTCCTAAATATATTCCATGTAACATACTGATTTTCTTCCATTTAATTTTAATTCCCCACCACCAACAGGCTCAACTGCAGTTTGTCAGTTTGGAAAACATATGCTGCTTTTTTTGGGAGAGCGCTCATTTGGAGATAGCTCTTCATTCATTTTTTTTCAGAGACAATATTTTATACATATGTGATTTCCTTGTGTGTTGACATTTTGCACTATGTTACTCAGTTGCATTATTCTTCCACATACTCTGCAGCATATTGTTTCTTCCAGCTACCCACTCTACCACCTCCTGCAAAGAGGAGGAACAGAGTAAGACCAACTTCAAAGCAGTTCCTATACAGTCCTGAGGCATGTCTCCACTTTAGCATAGTGTGGTGCAGTGCAAATATTCCCAAACAAGCTTAGGTAAAAAAAAGAAGTGAATCTGTGTTGGGAAGATACTCAGCTATAGCCTAGTTACCTAGATACTGAAGCTTCTACTGTAATTTGCAAGCTACCCATAACTTCATTGCTGTTGTGTTTAAATTACTATCTGCATAGAAACAGACCAAAATTAGATTGGATGGATCATTACTGAACTGCAGTGACAGGTAATTGAGATTATG
>VWZY01009258.1:240962-251009 GCA_013399075.1 Chloroceryle aenea
TAGCCTTATTTTGCAGTGTCAAGACAATGAGGTTTAAAGTCTTTCAAGAAAAAAAACTAATTATTGAAACTTAAATTCTTAAAACACAAATTTAAATCAGCAAGCAATATTAGTGCAAGATTTTATGTTTTTTCCTCCCTCCTTCCCTCCCCATCTGACACCTGTGGGTGAAATTTCACTGTTTTTTGGTAGAGATCCAGATGGGGTCTGTAAGATTTCTGAAAGGGAAATTTTCTCATATAACAAAATTAGGAGACTCCTAAATATATTCCATGTAACATACTGATTTTCTTCCATTTAATTTTAATTCCCCACCACCAACAGGCTCAACTGCAGTTTGTCAGTTTGGAAAACATATGCTGCTTTTTTTGGGAGAGCGCTCATTTGGAGATAGCTCTTCATTCATTTTTTTTCAGAGACAATATTTTATACATATGTGATTTCCTTGTGTGTTGACATTTTGCACTATGTTACTCAGTTGCATTATTCTTCCACATACTCTGCAGCATATTGTTTCTTCCAGCTACCCACTCTACCACCTCCTGCAAAGAGGAGGAACAGAGTAAGACCAACTTCAAAGCAGTTCCTATACAGTCCTGAGGCATGTCTCCACTTTAGCATAGTGTGGTGCAGTGCAAATATTCCCAAACTAGCTTAGGTAAAAAAGAGAAGTGAATCTGTGTTGGGAAGATACTCAGCTATAGCCTAGTTACCTAGATACTGAAGCTTCTACTGTAATTTGCAAGCTACCCATAACTTCATTGCTGTTGTGTTTAAATTACTATCTGCATAGAAACAGACCAAAATTAGATTGGATGGATCATTACTGAACTGCAGTGACAGGTAATTGAGATTATGACAGCACAGAAGCAGGTAATTTTCTTCCAGAATATTAGTAGAACATGGACCTAGCTAAATTCTTCAGCAAAATCCTGACCTATAATCCATGGGAAAAAAGTCCCACTGAAATGTAACAAATCTGTGCCTTTAACCAGTTAGCCACACTAGTTTGTGTCTCATTATTTCTTTGTGCATGTCTCTGTTTCTGTGCTGCACGAACAGTAAAATTAGTGAAAGACACAGGACATCTAAACTGTATAAACTGTGGGCACAATATGATACTAAAATTACATGAGGAAAATGAGAATTCTAAAGAAAACACTTTATAGAAGCACTAACTTTTGAGCAACATGTAACTGAGTAATCACCATTGGATTGGAAGCATTTTGTACTTGAAGCTATTCCTGATTTATCACTGGAGAGTACGATAATGAGTTAACTAACAGAATCCCTAATCACATTTGGAACTTATGTAGAGGTACTCAAACAGGCAACCAATTTATCATAGGGGTTTGAGAGCTTGCAGCACCGGCCAAACTCCAGTGTCAGCCTCACTTTGGCCAGCAATTTGAATGAAAATGGAATTTGGCCAACTCTGAGCAATCCTGGAAATCCTGCTTCAAAGTTATATATGTTTTTTTTTATGTTTGTAACATTTAAACAAAAGGAAAAAAACCAAACCAAACCAAACAAAACAAAAAAAAAAAAAAAAAAACAAACAAAAAAAAAAACACACAAAAACCCAAAGCAACAAAACAAAACCAAAACATAATAAATGACTCTCNCAAAACTGTTTATATTGTAACCAGATGCAGTTTCTACATGAGGAGCTTAGATTTCCAGAATATACTGTACTGTCAGAAAATTTAAACTATGAAAATAAATACTTACTAGCCTTCAATTAGCCATGTACATTTAGTTTTATATTTATAATTTATTGGTCCATCTGTTAAATATCCAGAAGGTTCTGTTAACCTACAATAGAAAAAAAAAACAAAACAAAAGGGCTGTAATAAAGCAGAGACAACACAACAGAAACACACACATCATCAACATGCCAATATATTCTTTCAGGGTGGAAAGAAAGCTGGTGATGGGAGAAAGAGTTAAGCCCCTTTACATATTTCTTGCCACACTATTTTTGCATATAAAAATCAGAATTCTGATTATCCTCTATCATTAATTTGCTTTCTTCCCTTATGCAATAACAAGGCTTCTAATTTTTCTAGTTCAGAAGCAATAAAACACGATATATAATTTAAATTATCCTTCACATTAAATGGATCCAAGCCAATGTCAACGTTTTTTTTGTTTAAGTGTAATTTGTTTTCATTGGTTTGTTTCTTCTGTCACTGCTTTACATCTTACTTCTGAAATTAGACCACAGCAGCAGTGGGAAAATTGTCCCAGATCAAGAGAAATTAAGGCATAAATTATAAATTTAAATAAGCATATCTGCCAGCCTGTCTCTCTCTTATTCCTAGTCAGTAATGAGACACGGGGAAGGAGAACAACACTGAACTAAGCAGAAACAAAGTGCATATGAACAGCTGCAAAAGGTCAGACCAAAATGCCAACATAGCCCGGTACTCTGTCTGTGACAGTGGCCTGCAGCAGATACCAGGAAAGAATTCAAATCCCTACAGATACTCTCCACACCACCTTCTACAGCTTGCAGCTCAGGGACATTCTCAGGCAGAGGTTGTACTTTTCTATTGGTTTGGAGTTAATGTTGATCTTAAGAGTTTGCCCATGTAAACTTGCAGCATCTAGAATGTCCTGAAGGAATGATTTCCACACATATATGAAGAGTCATCTCATCTGTTTTTGTTCTGAGCCTATCTTTTGGCAATTTCATCAGACATCCTTAGGTCTGGTATTGGATGAGATGATGAATAGTTCACGTGCTTTATGCCACTCAAAATGTAACGACCTGTACTGTTTCCCTCCCTTCTCTCCAGCATCCCTTTTCAACCCCAGAAATCCTTCCTCATTTAGTTGTTTCTCATATGGAATTAACATGTTTCATCATCCCCACTCGACAGTATTTGGTATATTTTTTCTATTCTCCTATACCTTTTCTGGGATGCAACACAGAGATCACCCTATCATATTCAAGATGCAAGTGAACCATGAATCTGTACAGTAGCATAATAATTATTTCCACATTGTGCTCTATTCCCTATATGCTAACATGTTATTTGCGCTTTCAACAGCTACTGTCCTGACATTTTAAGCACAACTAGTTTCTGTATTTTTTTTTTCTGAGTGTTAATAGATAGTTCAAGATTCATTCCATATAGAAATTCATTTAATGTAGAAATATAACCTTTTTCCTTTGTTCATATATATTGCTTCACATTAAACCATGCAGAGTGATAAAACAGGAGATGAAATTCAATAATCTATTATCATAAAAGCTTTCCAAAAGAGCTTAGTATCTTCAGCACACTGTAACCTCAATATTTACCCATTTTCTACATCCTTTATGATTATGCTCTATAGGTCAGGCTTTAAACACACATCTCTGGTGGTCTTATTCCTCTGGAAAAACTGACCATCCTGCTCTTTAACATGTTACAATAACAAATACAAATACACATTCAGAAATGCTCATTTCTTTTCACTACAGTGTGGAAAGAATCATCTAGAATAACTATCACTGAACAATAAAAAAGAAGCAGTTGGATTCTGTTTTGTTTCAGGTTCTTTGATAAATCAATATACTAGATCTAAGTCCAGGGGAAATGCTGAACAAGTCAACCAAGTCAAAATCACATTTTCTGACCAGAAGTCTAGCTGAACAGGAATTCCATATCTGCCATCCTACTGTCTTTGAAGCTGTACACACTAACTTTAAGAACAGCTCACTACCACATCCACTGCAAATATTTACATTTTAACTTCTATCTAATACTAAATGCATACTCATTAACAGAGGTCTGTATTCCCAAAACTAAACTTGTGGAAAAGAAATTAAAACAAAGGAGCAAGAAAGAAGAATATTTGAGACCAGATCTCATATGGAATCTTAGGTTTTTCAATTCCTTCACATGTCATGTAAGAATTACTTTCACTTTGTTAGGCACACAACAAGCCACTCTGTTCTAACTGCTAGTGGTGTGAATGAAGATTTTTATTTTTTTTTTATCTGCACTCTTCTTTTGATAAAATGGGACAAAGCTCTTTAATATGGGAATCTGTCCAAATAATTGTACTTCCAAGACATAAAACCAGTATTGATTTAATTTTGTTTCCGAATGAAAAGAAAAAAAGCAGATAAAACAGCTGGAAACATGAGCAACAGATGGTGACAAGAAAAATAACCACCACCATATACTTCAGTCAGCTGACAAAAGTTTCCCTAATAAACCCCAATATACTGAGCTGGTCTGAACTCTGCAGTTCACCACTCCCTGAAAGCACTGGTTCCTGGTAAGCACAATACAAATGTCAGTGTAGCTCATAACCAAAGCAGAACGCTGAGGCATGGCTGGGAACCCTGACTCCTCCCTTGCCACACTGGAGAAGCCACAGAGATGGCCATGGGGAAAGGTGAACCATGGTCCCACCAGCTGTGAAGCCTCAGAAAACTTTTGCTTGAAAAAGGCAAGAGCCATATGCAGTTGAAGTTTGCAGTATTTCTTTCTGATGAGAAATACCAACTTTAGGTAAAGGTACACTTTCACACTTACATTAAAGACAAATAGTTTTTTCAGGGGCTGGTTTTTCATCTGGCTTCTTTACATATTAACTGCATTGTTTGGACAATGCTGAACATGGTATCAGCTTATAACTTGGCAGTCTAAATTGCACGTCAATGATTCTGAAATCAAGCTAATACTGATGCTTGACCCCTAGCAGAACCTTAGACTCTACTCCTGTAATTGTCTTTACTGTGTGAGAGTGTACTAGGTTGAAGTCATTCAATTGTGTTTTAAAAAGGCAGTGATGAATACAATTCCAATCAAAATAATTTAATGTTGTCACGCAGTTTATATATAGATGTAAAGTCTTCTAGTAGAAGCCATAGAACATGCATTTTGCTGCAAGAGGGGTGAAATAAGCAATAATTTGCAGTCCTGACCACTGCCGCCATAGTAACTGTATAATGCAATGGAGGTGACTTACACGAGTTATTTTTATTAGATCAGCCCTTTGGCACTAATAAGTGCAAGCAATTTCCCTTTTCACCTAGGCTGATAATTTTTTGATAAATAGTTTCTTTCAGAAGAGCAGATAGCCTTTGAAGCAGCTATTGCATTTTGCTAAAAAAAGGGAAGCATAAATAAGAGGATGACAGTGCTTTGTACTAACGGTTGGGGGAAATGGTAAGATAAAAAAAAAAAGATAAACAACTACATAGCAAGACATAAAGGTACTACTTTAAATTTCTTGACTCATACCAAGAACTTTTCTGCATAATTTTTCTTTCCAAACATTATCAAATCCCATAAATAGCATACAGATAAGCAGTATTATTTTCACTTAACTGCTTACCAAATTAAGGGCCATACTCTCTGTTGTGTAACACCATAGTGATATATACTATTATATAGACATACTTTTCTTCTCTAACAGCAAACCTGACAAATAATCAAAATCCAGATGAGCCAGCATGACTACACACTCTTTAGTCACAGAAGTGGAATAGCCAGAATGATGACTACGTGCTGCACCCTGCTCACTGCTGAGAAAGCTTCAGGGATGAGGGGACAGCCAGAACAATTTGTGTGGCCTGCTTAAGCACCTCAGGTTTATCATACCTAGACTGCATCTTTCTAAACAGAATGCACAGAGGAGCAGCTGATGTGTTGTGTTGCCATTTTAAATTGCACGCCAGCTTTCACAAACACAATTTTTTTTTTAGTTGACAGAATTATAATCAAAACCTATAAAAAAATTAGAGGTGCATGCCAAGAGAACATTTCCCTTCTCTGTGCACTGTAAAAGAGATCTACCAAATTATAGAAAGAAGTCAGGATGCTGCACAGCAGAGCTAAAGACACTCAAGCATCAGTGACAGATTAGTCACTCAAACTAATCAGTCAGTAATAGCTTCTGTGAAAGATATGTGGCACTACAGGCTGTGTCATCCAGCAGACAGACATACACCAGAAATGCAAGGGCTAAAGGCTGAAGTCAACACAGGACAAACAGAACATGAAACAAAAGGAAATCTATATCCCCCATGGAATATTACCACTGGTAAAAAATGGAAAATATAATTGAGTTAGAATTCACAGGGTTAACATTTATATTTGCCACTGCAGAGGCTTTAAATCAAGACTGATGCATTTCAAGAAAAGTGAAAAGCATGTTCTAGTTCAGTCAGAAATTATTGGTCTAAAATGAAGGAGCAGTCAGATCAAATCTATGGCTTGCAATACATAAGAAGTCAGAGCAGGTTATTAAAATGGCCCTTCCTGGCTGCAATATTTATAGATCTAAAAAATAAATTAAAAAAAAATTTAAATTGCAGTCCTGTCATTTCCTGTATCTTCTTGTAGAAGAATAGTACTCTTTCAGAGAGGAGCACTAATTTAAACCAGAGAAGTCATAGGGTATTTTCTGCCACCAGTGGAACACTAAGATCCACAAAACTGCTGATTGATGGACAGACAGAAGTCTGATTTATATTACAGGTAATATTAAGAGAAGAAAAGCATAAGGCAAATTCAAAATATTACAAATATTCACTGTCAAATTAAAGAAGGGGTTATGGAGAGGTTCATTTATCTACATATTAGTGTCTCATTTCTATTCAGACTTTTATGAAAAGCTGGATTACTTTGCAATTCCTGCTTCAGATATACATGAATATAAGATATAGAGCATATTTTGCTATATGAATTCACATCAGTATTCCTGTGTCAGTTGAGGACTATTCGCTCCATTGTTGCAAAATTTTCCTCCAACATCTTTTTATCTTTTACAAAAATTTGTTCTGTTAAAAAAAATAAAAATAAATAACTGTGCTTCCAAATTCGTAAGATCAAATTCTCCATAAATACAAGTAGGAACAATCGTTCTAGCTTGAGATCTTGTGCCTAACCTTTACAGCAGGGAGAGAGGCTCTTCACATCTCCCAGATGAGATCAGCTGAATACATTAAGAAAGAAGGGAAAAAATAAAAGAGACTATCTTACAGGCCAAACTAGAATTAGTGAGCACTATGATGTCAGAAAGAAACACAAAAGAGATGAAGAGACCATTTCTTATACCAAAATTATCATTACCTTTTTCTTTTTTCAAGGGAAGATATGAAAAACAATGTGTTCTGAAACCCCACAAAGCCAGACTTATTTTCCAAAAATAAAGCAATGAGCAGCACCTGACAAAAAGCCTAAGAATTTCCATTGTATTTTTCTGCATTTTACTTTTATTGTACACCCTTGCTATTAATTCTTTTTTTTCCCCACAACCTGCATTAAAACAATATTCTGAACATACTGTAGTTCTGATTTTTTCTTCAATGACTAATCAAGAGGTATAAATATTTAATACATTAAGAAAAATATCTGCATATGCCAATCACATTCCTATACTTGTTACATACTGCTTTCCATGAATAGAAGAATGTATATTTAGAAACAGTAAGGACAACTTTTTATATGCCCACTCAAAAGGCAGGCTCTTAAACAGGCCCCTCTTTATCCATTGACAAAGGTAATAGTTTCTTCTGTAAAAATTCTCTACTGTTTAATTTATTAATTCAGTTCCAATCCAGAAATGTAAAATGAAGGCTACAATATAACATTTTTCCCCATAAGAATATAAAATGTTAAGCTTCTTGAAATGCAGTATATGTGGCAGAAATCTACTTTTTCATTGTGTTTGGTTTGGAGGGGAGATATTTTTTGTTGTTTTGGGTTTTTTTTAATACAGTTAGTAGGGGAATAATTTTTAATAGATGCAAAGCACTAATTTAACTTCAAGAGGTGTTTTGTTTCCTAATTTACTGTTTAAATTGCACGTTGCATGATATGGAACTTACTGCATAGAAAGTTTCATTTATAATCACTTTCTCAGTAGGAAAATCTATTTTTGTTTCTGTGATATAAGCATTCACTTAAAAGACACTAACTCCAGGCCACACCACATAGAAAGATTAAATTCCACTTCTATAGAACTTCTGTATAAAGTTATTTTTAAAAACTCCTACATTTTCCATAACCTCCATTTTTCTATTACTCAGCTATGTCCACAGTTTTTGGATTATTCATATACGTTACTCGTATACCTTGCAAAGCACCAACGTCAAGTCAGTACTAACAAGAAGCAAAACTCAAGTGCAGGTATGTAGGTGGTCCCCCATCATGACAGTTGAGTTCATGTTGTATACTACAACGTAAGCCATACAAGCAATTACAATATGATGCCATTACTTGCATTGGTTAGAACCAGGCAGTTGACAGACATCAGCACTGTGAACTAGAAGTCCAAAGTTTCCCTCTTCCTTACAGAACACAGTTATGCACATAGATAGAAAAGTGCTTTCTACTTCTGCCTGTGGAGAAATTTTCCCATTAGTTTCCAGAACAGCACGTGTCAAAAGGCTCTATTCTCAGCAGCGTAAGGCAATGGACAACATTAATAATGTAATTTGGGATGAACAGAGGCCAAGAGACAAGAGAGAAGGTGGTGAAAAACAGGCACAGTAATTTCTCTCACTGCACAAATGATTGGACTATTTTCATTTAGCAGCTTGATGTGTACATGGGACAAATTACACTACTGAAAGTGTAGCTTCATAGCATGGGTCTTGAAAAAGTCAGGGTGGCTTCTGCCTTCAGATTGTTCTTCAGAGTACATACACATGCTCTTTAAAAATATGTGAGTATAAGCCATAATGCTCCCCCCCCAAAAAAACAAAACCCAAATGCTGATTCCCTTTGAATCAAACAGAGAAAAACAGCATTTTTTTCTACTGATGTTGAGTGTTTGTTTATTTCCATAGCTACATAAATGAACCCAGGTTTTGAAATAACAGAACTTTTCCAAACAGAGAAGCAACTTTAAGAGTTTGGTTTTTTTAGATTTGCAGACAAACAAAAAATTAAGACAGGCAGCAAAGCCTAACAGAATCTGGTCTGCAAAGACACTAATACAGTAAGAGGGAGAAGAGCAGCAGAACACAGCCAGCATGATAGACACTTTAGGAAGTTGACTGAAGAGAGAGGCAGCAAGGAAAAGTGTATCAGCGCTCAGAAATCTGTCATTAAATGCATTATTACCCTTCAGTGGATTCTTCGCATTTTTGAAGGGGTATTCACGTAGTGTAACAAGAATAAAACCATGCATAAAGATTTTTAGCAAATTATTTGGAGTATCTTCAGACAAACTGCTCCTTACCTATAACTGTCATTGAGCCACTATTCCTCCAAAGGAAAAAAAGAAAAAAGTTTTTTTTTTTAAATAAGACTTCAAAAGCACTCAATTCTCTGTGAGATGAGCAAAACTAGATTTGTAGAAATTACATCTAAATTGTTCACAGATACTCAAGTAAACATTTTATTGAAAACCAGCAGATCTGCTTTCCTGAGCTTTAACCCGAAGTCAGAAAATACTTTCTAAATGCAAACCTTTACATTTGGAGGAGAGGGAAGAGGGCTGCTACTGCTACATTTTGATAAACCCAAACTGCTAAATCCTGTATCTCTCCCAATCATTTAGAAGTTATCCACAGCTAAAAGAGTTTTATGTTATATAGTTTTGCATGGATGAATTTATGTGTAATATTTGTGGAAAAGCTTCTAACTGAGTGGAGTTGAGTCAATCTACAGAGTTCAACAGTGAACTGCGTATTTTCTGCAGAATTGCAACAGTTCAAATCTTGACAGTATGTTCCAGGTGGCAGTGGTCCTCTTCATCTCAACTCAGAAATCAGTGCTTTTTAAAAGATACTGCAAATAGCACAATATCCTCCACTGACCTGGAAAAAGACTTCCAAGAAATGTAGCTTCATCTCTCTTAGCTGGTGCCATACACACATTTGGTATTTCCTATTTTAATATCATGGTTGCACAAAATCATACGTGACAGATACGCACTCTATTAGAAATGCCCAGGTTAGTTCATTGATGTCATCAAAATTTCTGCCTATAAATAGGCCTTATTTTCTCACGTATCCATCCAGATTGCTACTATTAAAAGCAAAAAGAATTTACAAAAGAATCTCCCAGGAAGCAAAGAGACACCACATTG
>VWZY01009258.1:251033-282607 GCA_013399075.1 Chloroceryle aenea
GCATTTTAGGACAGTGTCCTATACGCGAAATTGGAGGGGGGGGGGGGGGAAAGGGAGGGAGGGAAAAAAAAAAGGGAGAAGGATGAAGTGGTCCTATTACTTACTTTCATCCTATCACATTCATAGTTTTAGTATTACATTTTTAGAAGTTCTGTACCTGAATATATTACTTTAAGATTATTCCTACTGGTTTTTGTTTCTTTGTTTAAAGTATATAGTTTAAGTTCCTTTAAGATCTAGACATTTTATCTCCAGGCTTTATTCTTCACAAAGCAGCCATCCAGTTCCAAAAGTGACATGGTTAAATGTATTTTCTAACATATTATTTACTTTATTCACTTCATACTGCTGCTTAAAATAGATCTTAATCCAAGTGGGTTTTACATTAAGTCTGCATGTTTGATTTAATCACAAGATTAACGTGAGTGAACGATTGAATTTTTTATGTATTATGTGAATTTTTATGTATTTGTATATACTTTAAATATATGTGTATGTTTATATACTGAGCCATATATGTGCTTAAGACTTTGATAATTAACCTTGCTACAATGTCTTAAAATGTGGGGCACAAAGCATGTAGACAATTCAGAGGTACTTAGCAAAAAGGTAATGCACTGTGCCAATTTTACACTGTACATCACTATAAATCTCATTTTCCTTTGTGACCTAGTTCAGGGTTTTAACTTAAGCTTCCTGAGGTAACAGTCAAGTGCTCTAAGCCCAGTGTGTCACCTCTTACTAAATTTCTCTTTGTCTGTTTCAGCCAAGTTTCTAATAAACACCTGTGCTCAACAAGAAGCAGCTATTTCTACCTTTCGGTCATTTAACATCGAATGGTAGGGGCTGGAAGGGACCTCTGGAGATCATCGAGTCCAACCTCGAGAGCAGGATCACCCAGGGCAGGCCACACAGGAACAGATCAAGGAGGGTCTTGAAAGTCTGTGAGGTAGGAGACTCCACACCCTCTCTGGGCAGTCTGTTCCAGGCTCTGTCACTCTCCCAGTGAAGAAGTTTGTCCTCATCAAGGTGGAACTTCCTGTGTTTCACCTTCCTAGCATTACCTCTTGCACTGTCACAGGCACCACTGAAAAGAGACTGGCCCCTTTTACTTGACATCCACTCTTCAACAACAACAAGATCCCCTCTCAGTTTTCTTTTTTCCAGGATAAGCAGTTCCAGGGCTCTCAGCCTTTCCTCATCAGAGAGATGTTCCAGTCCCTTAATCGTCTTTGTGGCTCTCTGTTGGGCTCTCTCTACTATTTCCCTGTCCCTCTTGAACTGGGGAGACCCCAGTCAAATGGTACATTTGCTAAGGATAGAGCTCTCCTGGCAGTAAACTGCCTCCTACCATAAGGTTGCAAACACCAGCTCCCACTATCTCTGTTAATTCTGAAATTATCCAAATGCAGAGAACTTTGACATACACACTCTCCAAAGAAAAGGAAAAAGACATCAAGTATCTCTTAGCATCCCTAAGATTACACTAGCAGAATTTTGTTTCATTTTCTCTTATTTATTGTTTGGATGGTTTTCAACACTTTAAATTCAGCATTCTCATTCTACTTATATATAGATACATGAACAGAAACTCCTATCTCTCTTTCTTCCACCTTCCATTAGCACACATGCTGCTTCATAAGAGGTTCCCAGTCCCTGAATACAACCTCAGACAGTGCAAATGTTGAGATAAGAATAGATTAGTTCTTAAAAAAAATTAATTGATTAATAAATTCAAAGGGCTGGTTGCTGGCTAGGTTTCAAGTACCGTCTTTTAGATAATTATACAGATAATCACTTTGTGACTTTTGTAGCTATGGCAATTATCAGGACATTATCCATTTCCCTTAAATACAAAACGCATCCTGTTTTTTGCTGTGAAAAAAAATGGAATAATGATATTCAAGTCTCTGGGTTATTACAAGGCATTCCTGTTTGGGGATATGAAAGATTTTTACTAGTAATAAAAACCCCATCATTTTAGAACACAGCATTTGTGACAGATGTCATTTCACTCACATTTTCCACCTGAGTTTTTAACTCAGGGGTAAATCATAACACTGTTAGCAACTGCCCATGACCCTCTAGAAGTAGATGAAGAGATATCAGAAAAGAAAGACTAGGATATTTTGAGTTCTAACTATTCCAGCTGCCAGTTTCACAGAATCAGTTGTTTCACACATTGTCAGAGGGGAGTTTGGGTTTTGGTTATTTTTGTTTGGGTGGGTTTTTTGATTTGGTCGTTATCTTTAGACTGTAATTTGCTCTCTATTCAAATGTAAAACCTCCAGAATCAAGCTTAAAATTAACCAGAAGACTTGCTAGCAATTTTAGCTTTGAACTCACAGGCTCTCAACTGAAATGAAATAATTTGCAGATAGTGATGAGAAATGTTAGAAGACAAGGGCACACATGGAACTGTATCTATCAGTCAGCGAGCTAAACACAGCTTCCCATTTACTGAACTGTTAACACAAGACCTGCTAATGCAATGATTTCACTTCTCCAAAGCTGGCGTTGTGAAATATTCTGACAACTTCAGAACTATAAAAGTCTTAGATCCTTCTGAAATAAATCTTAGTCTGCACTACATACAGAGCAATTTCATTTGTGTTTTGGGGAAAGGTACTGCTGCTATTTTTAGTGTCCACAGAAACACAAAAGAATACAAGACAAGAACTAATCCTGCTGTTTAAATGGTAATAGTTTCATTTTTATGATATTTTCTCTCTTAACACTTTTTTTTTTTTCCTTTTGGCAACAAAGCACAAAACAGTGAATAACTACCAGGACACTAAACTAATGGGAATCACTGAAAGGTGGCATATGCATTTTTAAAAGCTTTACACCTGAAAAGACACACCTAGGAAAAGGAACACGTTGCATCCTGCAAAGTGACCCACACACGTGCACGTGTAGTTCTAGAGAGCACTCAAGTGAGGCTGCAGGTGTTATTCCATTTGCCCGTACAGGTTTAGGATTATAAAGGAGGCACCATATTTGTAGAATTATGAAAGACACAGCACTAAAGTTTTTCAGTGCAACACTCCATGGGCTTATTAACCACACAGGCATTGAACTAAAATTTGTTTTCAAGTTTCTGATAAGCAGTAAAGTTACAACAGAAAACTTGGTCCCTTCAAATCCTGTCTTGAGGAGGGCACTGACAATCTGGGGGAGATGACATTTCTGCTGAGATTTCCATACCATAATCCTTCTGCTCTGCTCTAGCTTGCCAAGGCACTGATCAGTATCAGCCAGTGGCTTAAAAGACACAGCTGGAGCTAGGCACAGGGAAAAGAGGACATACCGAAACCTGTCACAGGGGCTGCTGCCCCCAGTGCCTCATGAAAGAAGACTACAGGAAGATTGCCTGCAACACCCTGCTTTCCCTTTAACAGAGTGCACCAGCAAGACACACACCTGGAACACCAGAGCTCCTGCAAGCCTATTCTTGCTATATCCTCATGGGGTTACAGCACAGCACACAGGGACACATCCAGGCTACCCTGTCTTACCACTGAGATGATATAGAAAGTACAGGACTATCTTTCATGAGCAAAAATTCTTAGTATTGCTCATAAGATAACAGGCTGCATCCACTCCCCTGTTAGAGCAACAATTTAACTTCTGCTATGGAAAGCTCAGAGCCCCTGCTGTTGTTTTCTCAGTTCAAACACAAAGCAGAATAAATTAGTAACAAGGACCAACTCTTCATTGAGAGAGACAGTGTAAACAGAAACTACACCTGCCCAACAGAGAAGAGTTTCCAATACACAGCATAGTGCCTGAAAGCCAGCTTCTTTATTGAGTAATGAAGAAGCCAAACAGCAAAGTCTACAGCCAGTAAATTAGGCTATTGGAAACAAGTAGAGAAAACGGAACAAGGCAAGCAGTCACTCCAAAATAGGGTCAGAAAAAAAGAAGTGACCCTAAGGCTTAGAGAAGCAGCAATGATTCAGGTAGCAAAAAGCACTAGAGCAGCAAACTACTTGCTTCAATGCAGCTGAGTGGTGAGGGAGAATGAGAGGATGGGTTGGCACCTCCCCTTCTAGGATTTCACAAATCATACACCAAAAAAGTAGTGCTGGCAGCACACCCTCCACGGGTCATGCTGTGGGAGAAGCTTTCAAAACTCAGCAAATGTAGACTGAAACAGAATTGATTCAAGAGAGACACTTTAAAAAATATTTAATATACCAACTTACAAATGTGCCATCCAGCATGCCTATAAACATTTACATGCTCCAACTGTCATTTAGTTGTCTCTTTCCATATATTAAAATGAGAAATCTAAATTGCCCTGGTCACCTCAGTCAACAAGTCACGTAACAGTCAAGTGCAGAGTAAATTTCCCAGCACCAATAGAAATTCTACAAAAAAGCCTTTGAAAGATACATCAGAGAGAATAACTATTGCTTTATTTGACTGGCTTCCACGAAGCTTGAATACATAGCAAAATCAAAAAGAAGTGAATGGTTTGCACAAAGAAAGGACAGACATCTGAAGGGAATGTATTCAGCTGAAGGAAGAATATCATTATTGCATCAAGGATGACAATTGAGCCCAATCCTGTTTAAAGAAAATAGACTTTCCTTGCCTACATGACCTTACCTGCTGTGCTAGATGGTTCCTGAAGTACCTTTCCAGTCCACTAATCCCAACAACATGCATGCACTGATGTAAGCAGTACCTTCTACACCATGAATAATGCAAAATGTATGTTTGTTTTTAATTAGAATTAAAGGTAATTTATTTTTTAAAGTTTTGCATGCTTCACTCTGCTTTTCAGAAAGTTTCACTACAGGTAAAAATAAGCAAGCAGATATGATGAACTAATTCTTCTAAATGCTAGAGAAAACACACAATAAATGTTCTTAATTTTTAATAGAGAAAGGAAAACGCATCAAATATTCCTTGAAAAGGTCTGCATTACCAGTGTGGTCTGAAAGCAATATTCATACAGAGTTTCAAAACTAGTTTAAAATCCAGATCAAAAGAAATTCCTCATTACAACAAAATCAAGTCTTAGCATTGCTTTTATTCAGCTCTTAGTTTCTGGACTGGAATTTGGCATTTGTGCTACTGTCTCAAATAAGTCAAGACTCCAAAGTTCTTATCAATCAGCTAAAACTGAGGCAAAATTGACTCAATATTTATCAATACAAAAATAATTTGTCTTCTAAAGAAAATAATTCCAAGGATGAATCCATGCCAGCTTAATAGCTTAATACCACCAACAAGTCACAGGAAGGGAAACTTACTTTTCTTTAAACTTTCAGTTGACCTTAAAACTTTCCAATACTTTTGCAATATATAATAAAACATTGTCTTTCAACAAGTGACTGTTTCCAAACCAAGGTCTGGCCAGAACCAGACCAAATTGAAACAAGTGCAAGTGGAGTTACAGACAAAAGAATATTCAATGCTCTTTCAGAGAGAAAGCTACATCACCTAAGACCATAGCTGAACCTCAATTCCTGACAGAGTTTGTCACTGCTACACTTCTGTTAGATCTTCCCTAGCATAAGCATCTGTACAGCAATGCCTGCAAACAACAAAAGAGATTAAGAGATGGGGGGGTAGGAAGGAGGGGGGAGAGGTTCTAGAGCAGAAAGGCTAAAATACCCTAATATATTCTCCTGTACAATATATTTCAGGTCTTTTTTTAGTATATATTTCTGGATACATTTCTAAACATGCACCTCATGGCCAAAACAAGCTTTTTTTTGGTCTTCGATTAGTTACCGGAAGGTGCTCTTAAATCATTAATCTAAGCTTCAATCACTCCTGATCTCAACTCTCTGAGGATAGGATAACTGTGCACAGGACTGTTAGTAGGTCATTAAACTGGAACATCTTACAGTTAAAAGCAAAACTCAAACTACTTCTACCACATCTTTTTCAGAAAGGAAGCTGAAGGGTTATCACCAAAAAAAACAAACACACCATCAAACCATCACACTTCTATGGATGCACACTTTTTATCAAAAAGGAAAAATACCCATAGAAAGTTCCAGAGAGAGGGAAATTGCTCCAAAACCAGGCATATTTTAAAGCACCACAAAATATACACATAGGAAGCTGCTATTTCATTTATTTATCTAAGAGAAAACAGTTTAAGACTTGTGATTTAAAATATTACTATCTTGTTTATCAAATAGTTTAGGGAAGAAACAAAAGGGAAAAAATGTGTTGAGCAAAACACATTGTAACTTAGTTCAAGTGACTATATATATTTTAGAGTAAATAAAGTCTATTGATTAAACAAATTATATACTTGTGGAAAGATTCTATTTTGATTTTTGAATTTGCTCCCTTCATTTCTTCTTTAACATGTGTATTCCCAAAAAACTGATGTTAGATATGGACCAATCTGCATAAAACACTACATTACCAGCCAGCAGAGGCAGAACAAGGCACAATATTCCACAGAAGTTATTTTGCTCCATCTCTGCAGCCCATCTAACCAAAACTGAAGCAGAGGCCCTCTTCCCTTGATTTCTCTGTCCAGGATGGAAGAAAGACATGAGCTCTAATGTGACCACATTGAGCTGGTCAGATACAAGTGGCCAACAGGTTGTTCTCTCTCTCTCTCTCTCTCTCTCTCTCTCTCACACACACACACACACACACAGACACACACACCAAACAGCATTCAAACCACCTTGGGAGTTTAGACTCAGATCCAGAGTGACAGCAGGTTCTGACCAAGGGAAACACTCTACTACAGTTTGATTGTGTCTCATTTTCTTCCTTTCAAATAACCAATTTAACGAAATAGCCACTTCTTAAACACCAGGTCTAAAAATTATCTCCATAGACAGGATGAAGATGGCTTCTTCAGCCTGGATTTTGGGAATTGCCAGCCTAATGTCAGCTTTTGCATTAAGTTAGAAAATAAGCTAAATCTCTGCTTACAAAGTAATTGGGAATACAGGTTTTAAACCCTTTAGATTTTAAAAATGCTTTTTCTTGAATCAGCCTAAGGATCCAAGTATTCTGATTCACAGAATTTCTTAGGCTGCAAATCCATTTACTAAGCATAGGATTATACAGCACATGTATATCATTTCACATATGATACTTTTAGGGAATTTAAACTGACAGGGCAGCTTTGAAAAGCTTTCAGTTGGTTAGTGAGCATTTAGTCTAAGATCACTGTGTGGAAGAGGACAAAGTCTGTCAAGTACTTGCACAAGGGAGCTTTTCCTTTCCAGACAATCTACAGAGCCCCAGCCTCAGTGTGTATTCTCTGTAAATCTACGATGTGCACACAGAGCCACCCTTCCTTCTCTCCACCCCCAGCAATGCCTTCAGCACATCACCTCTTGCATGGATTTGCAGGTATACAGGATTAGGTCTTTTGGGCAAAGCAGAGCAACACCAGCTTCAGAAACCTGTTGGTTTCTGAGCCCTCAATGCTTTTGATCTGTAGTTCTGAACATTTTTCTCATTAATATCTCTGACAGTCATTAGAAAAGAGCGGTATAATGACATAAAATTTGCACATGCCAAATGAGTAAAGAGGGATCCTTTAGGTAGCAACTGAGAAAACTGGAGAAAAGTTATCCTGAATTACTTGAGAGGCTAAACTGCAAATAGAAATAAGACAAAGACTCTATCTTGACAAGTAGATTTAATCTACTAAGCAGACAATACATAGCTGAGGAGGAGGCAGGAAACACTTCTAGTAATCTTTCAGAATAATTATGCATTTGCATAGATTAGTAGTTTCCTATAGTCTTCTTAGTTTTATCTTTCTATGCTATGCACAGCAATTGAGATCTCTGCTACTCACCTGTAAATGCCTGGATTTCCTCAGCACCACACTGCAGCTTAGTCCACATAAAAGATTATACATTTGCTGTGTATAGTAGATAAGGTAACAGCTCAAACGAGGTCAGTAACATCTGCCTGCTTCAAAATAGGTAAGAACCCTCTTTAGTAATGGATTTAACATTTTGACACAAGTGAATACTGGGACATATGAATAAGTCATAAGGAAGCTCTGAGTAATCAGACAACTGCCATTCCAGCAGAAAATAGGGTGACTATGTACTGTGAGGTCACAGGTTGCATTGCATATATTTCTGTATAGAAAGAACTTAATAGTTTTAAGCAGCCCTTGATGATGGACAAGACCAGAATGCAGAGCCATGTCTCTTATGAATATTGTTGAATAGAATCCTCTTCACCAGATTGATCTTAAAATTAAAGATATACAAGAATTCCAAGACTACCATATTTGTATGTTAGAGTTTTGAAAAGATCTTTAAATACTCAACACTGAGCATTCTAAAACATTGCAACAACTCAGCAGTCCATCATGCTTCATTAGAGAAAGAAAAGAAAGAACCATAAATCACAGTGTTAAGAGATGTAGCTTACAGACAAATTCTCCATACAAAGTCTAGCCCATAACTATTAAAGTTCGAATAATCCTGAATGTCATGACATGTTCTGGAAGTACTTTTGCATTGATACACTGCATATGGAATATGACCCAACTGTGATACGAAACTCAACAACACTACACCAGGAAACACTCTAACATATCCCAGATGTTAAAATAATATTTTCTGGAGAAATTATGTTGTACTAGGAATAGTAGGTGCTCAATAGATTCATAGAATCAATGGAACGCATTCTTGTTCACAGTTGACATGGTCCTGAAAGTATGTTTGCTGATCAGTAGGATGCATAGGTTTGTACCCTTATGAGCTTTCAGAAATTCATCAGAATTCAGACATTCAAATATTCAGTAACAGGTAGTCCACAGAAGCACTGCAAAACTGTTATCGGCACATTACACCAAGGCAGCCAAAATACACCACCCATTTGGGCAACTGCTTTTAAATTTAATAATGTTAACACAAACTGTTCAGAAGAATTTTGGTTATATGCCTTACAATTTTAATGAAAAATACCGTAACCACTGGTTAACACAGCTGCTGAAGGCTTTCTTTTAATAAAAAGAATATCTGAAAGACTAATTTTTCCTATGTCTACTTGCAGATTTTGACTTGAACCGTTGATTTGCTCATAAGAGCTTAATAAGACAATAAAAACTATTTTGTTACTTTAAAACTGTGAGAGTTGGATTAATTTGCAGGTAAAAGAATACCCTAAGACCCAAATCTTAATGCTGTCAAGAGAGATTTACAAGAAACTTTAAATATACAAGTCAAGAGTTCCAGACACTTTAAAAAATGCTTGATTACCTCAGCAGATGAATGGACATGACTGTTTTAAAAAATAAACCAGGCTGATTTGGAAGAACATATCTTAAAATCAGCAGCAAGAGACAGAGTTTGCAGACAAGCAATCAAGTAGAAAATGACAGCTAAAAAAGAACAGATTATTTTTGTAAAATTCGGTAAGGAAAATAATCAACAAGACACTGAAAGAGCAGTAACACTAATTGAGATTCTGAAGTTGAGAGACCTCTATCATGATCATCAAGAGAAAAACAAATTTCAAGGTAGCCACACAATCAACATTGAAGGCGTAAAATAAAGAACAACCTGAAGCATAATTCTGTTCAAAAAGCAACAGTGTCAAAGACAAATTAAATAGAGGTTACTAAAGGATGGCTGGCATAGTTTAGGTTTACATTCACAACTCCCAGTTGCACTCCTGCTACACAGACAAAACAGCAAAAGTTTCCCATCTCCAAGATCTACATGGGTCAAGATGCAAAGAAATGCCAAATTCAGCATCTAGTGCCTGTTGCCACATCTATAATGTGTCTGCATAGCCTTCACTTTTCTCACTTCAATACCAAAGCCTTCCTAAAAAATTACAGGGTTAAAATAATGATAAAATTAACTTCACTATAACATAAGGTATTACTTGTTTGGGGCTGTTTTGTGTAAAAAGTCACAGATCACTTACAGGCTGCAAGCTTTGGAAGAGCTCTTTATTCCAGCTCAGCATGGCAACACTTAACAAGTATAGTATGTGTCCTCTATACAGCACTGGTATCTTATTATATATTTTATTATATACCAGCATTTAGTCAGGTAAATTACCCCCCTAAGTATGCAGAAAGGGAAGTCACTCTTCCTAATTAAAACAAAAAGGTAAAGTCAGCCAAGACCTCTCATCTTAGGAGGGAGATGGACGTTCTGGCTAATATTGCATTAAATTGGTCATGAAGGGTTACTGTATCAAATCAGAGATTTGATGAGAATAAATACAGATGTTCTCAGATAGCCCTTTATTCAAAACTTTTCGAAGGCTCAAAAGATCAAGGTCCCGGTGGTGGCTCAGCTGCTGTAATTATTTCGCAGTTACCAGGACCAGGACCCTTGCTCCTGCATCCAGCAGACGCAGGCAGCTCTCACAAACAGACAATAAGCATAATATCCTAGTCTTCTCTGCACTGCCTATGGGGGTTTCTCCCTTTAAAAATGAGGTAAAAATACCTGTGTGACAGACATCTCAGGAGTCATCATGACATTGCTACAGAACCAAGCACAAAAAAAAGAAACAAACAAACCAACCTTAAAAAAAAAAAAACACACAAAACAAAAATAACCCAAAACCCCAAACAAATGAAACAAATTTTTTATACTGGATTTATCTGCTACGTCTGCCAACTTTTTCTAGTTAGATGCTTCCATTTCCTTTAATCTACTGATCTTAAGTGCCACAGATAATGAGCATGTAAAAAATATCAATGGCAAATTTTAAAACTCTCCAAAACTGATTCATTTTCTTCTTACAAGTGTGGGTGGAGGATTCCTTCTGCAGTAATAAGCTGTATCCCTTTGCTTTTGACAAGAAATAAAGACAGGAATATAAACCAACAGAAACACTTCCACTTTCTTTGGATGGCAGAGCAGATTGGCTTGTTGTGGGGTTTTTTACTGATCTGGGAGTAAACACAAGAGAACCTATCTTGAAAACTATACCATTTACCATCTAAAGCTGAGGTGTGGATAGATTATGCAAATATTTGTTTTCATTCATACATTTTCAGGAGAGCAATGCTCATGAAGATCACATGTTTGTGATCAGTACTGTTGAATACATACATGCTTTAATACCTTCTCCTATATAAACATTATTGCTGCTCAGGTAAAAATCATACAGTCCATCCTAAGCCTCTCCTCCACCACACAATTCCAATGCAAGTAATTATTTTGACAATTTATCATTCGAGATACTAAATCAGATGTTAACAGGTGCATAAATGCTTCACAATAGGGCCATTACTGGAGCATATAACAGCACCAAACCTTTTCCTATTGGGCAAACTGTGTAATTACTCTTAAGTACCAAGTGTAATAACTATTTAACACATTTTAAGCAGTACAGATGATCCTTAAAACTCAGATAATTCTATGTAAATATTCCATCAGTGACTATTTTTCTACTGCAGGGAAAAAAAAAGAGTAGAGAAGACAGAAGAGTGGTACATACACTCATGACATGCCAGCATCAGTTTGAGTATCCATATGGACATAATAGAAAAGCCAAAGCAGCTGTACATGCTCATTAGGACTCCAGCTGTAATCTAAGATGAAGATTACTCAAATACACTGATTAATAACTAGACAAGCACAGAAATAATTCATCTTTATGAACTACTTTGGAAAATACATGCCATAGGATCATAAACCTGTTATAAGTAGATATTATTTCTTTGTTATTGCCAATTAGAAGTTGCTCTCCAAGTGCCTGCTAGTACTTATTCACTTCATAGCATCTTATGAAGTATTTCATCATTTCACTGTTTCATTTATGCAATTAATAATTAAGATAATTGATAGAAAGCAAATAGTGAAGCAACATGAAATGTGTGTATTTCTAGTAGCAATTTTCCATTCTAAAGAACTAAAATTTATGGAGCAATGGAGATGAAGTTTGTGCTGTTCCCCTTCCAGCCAACATGAAAAATACTTTGAAGTAGAAACTGAAGTCAGAATTAAAATGCTGCCCAAATTCCCAGTGAGGCTAAAATCATCATATCTAATTAAAAACTGTAAACAAGCCTTGAATTACTTAATATCTAATTATATCTTAAAAGATAAACCAGGTTGCTGTGATTACAATCCTTAATTTTTTCAGCATTATCTCCTGTTCTAATTCCACTTTTTTTTTAAAGGAACATTACACATGACAAGGCAAACAACCATAAAGCCAAAGGTTTAAAACAAAGACTTAATGTGTAACATAACCCTAGAAGAACTTATTCTTGTCTAAATTTTAGAAAATAATCTCCTTATCTAAGGAAGATTTGGTAGATCATGTGTTTGCATGAGTGTGTATATATTTCCAACTTGTCAAACAATTGGCAAAAACATCAGGAAGCACAAGTCAACAGATATTAAAGATAATACAATAACAAAATAAGTTTTCAACAGTTTTCACTTGGGATGATAATGATGCAAAGTATTACATTGTAAAAGCAAGACAGCTCATGAAAATAAGTGTATAAAAATGTGATGATATCACAATTTTAGTAGTAATAAAATTCAAAGAACTTACTGTCCTACCAGAACAGAGACAAGGATCTCTATGCAAGAACACTGGGAAACAAAAGACTGAAGACATTAACTTGCAAGTTCAGCCGTAGGCACTTTATTAAATATATTAAATTATATCGTTTGTCATATTCTAGCAAATATTGTACCTAAATTTAATGTAAAAAGGAAAGGAATTGTTCAGAATTAATAGAACCTATTAGTCTATCTTCTCATTATTCTGTATTCATAGTTTAATCTAAAAATATGAATGTGAGGGGAAAGTGGAATAAAATGCATCATAAATTTATTAACATCACACACTTTATCTTCAATAAAGCCACTATGAAGAAAATTACCATTATATGAAGACTCAATAATAAACTCTGCAATTAGTTAAACCTGGAGACCAAGTTAATATGAGAACCATAATGGAAGTAACAAGCTAGATAGAAATGGGACAACTGGTTGCCCAGAAGAAAAAAAAAATTGGAGATTAACATTAGATAGAGGTAGTCAAAAGATGACCTTAAAAAAAAGATACTTACTGATGGCACATGCTAGTGCAATTTACTGATGACATGAAGTTGTTCTTACTGTTAGTGATGAATGTACCCCATGCAAAAAGCTAGGTGATGTTAATGCTTAACTAACAGAAGAGAGATGACATTTAGTAATTTAGCCTGTGAGATCATGCACTTAGAAGTTTAGAAGTAAGGGCAATAATTTTAATATTCCACTGGGGAAGAACCAGCAGCAGACTATGTGTTACCAGTGGGATACAGCCAGAAAACAAAGAACAGAAAGATAAATGATCCTACAGCGTGGGATTTCCAGAGATCAGGCAGTGATCCAGATGTGGGATTTCCAGAAGCGGTCAGGCAGAAATAGTATCACAGCACAGGAGACAGGCAAAGCCATATCCAGGAAACAGAATAGAAAAGATTAAACTGGAACATGAACAAAGAATGCTATTTGAGTGACTAGAAAAAATAAGAGCCTACTAAGAAGACATTTGCTTATCCTGGCATAATGAAGTCCACAGTAAAAGTATTACACTCTCTGTACATACAAAGAGCACAAAAAGAAAAGGAAATGGAGACAGCAGCTCTTTTGGCTGAGTGACTATGGCGTAAGAGTTCACTAAAGATTCTTTTATCTAAATCACATATCTTAAGCCATCAAGGTATCATCTGTGTTTAGCCTGTATCTAAGGCTAAACTATAGCAGTTGCTTTACCACTCAGTGACCCCTCCCCAGCAGAAAAGAGGGATTGGGAAAAGGAGAGAAGATCTGTAGGTTGAAATAAAAAGAGATTTAATGAAGCAGCAAAACTAATATTAATACCAATGCCAATATAGAGTAAAATTATAGTCATCCCAGTGAATATAAGGTCAATCAGAATAAGCAGGAGAGAAACCCTTGGGAGCAGAATGGGAAGCAAGAATCTCCAGGATAAGGAGCAGCAGGAGGAGGAAGAAGAAGAGCAGGAGGATTCCCTGCCCTCAGAAAACTTCCCCCTTTATAATGAACATGACAATTATGGGATGGGATACATACACCTCTGAGCCTGGTCAGGCCAGCTGCCCTGGCTTTTGTTCCTCCCTGGTTAAGCTTCCAGCTGACTCAAAACTTCTAACAGCCTGCAGACCTGGCCGACATAAGATTCTATCCCAGCAAAATCAGGACAGGCATGCTTTTAAAAAAACTACATGCTCAAACTTTTCTGCTAGAGTTGTTTGCAGACTTTTGGGGTTAGTTTTTGTTCTTCTGGGGTTTCATTTGGTTGGGGTTTTTTGTTTTTGTTTTTAAACACATAACACACCCTCCATATAAAACGTCTCTGAGTAGAATAATAATAATAATAATATAGTGAACCCTTTGCAGAGATGTCAACAGTCATTAGCCATCACTGGCTGGTAAAATCAGACAGAAATGTGGAGGAAAAAGAAGAAAGAGAGTAACTTGTAGAATGAAGTAGGAGAAAAGCAGTATACATGAAGTCTAGATTGCAACTCAAAATGCTTACCCTTGCTGTCCATTCCTAAAGTCAGATATAATTAACAGCCACCTTATTTTTTATCCATGTTGCAGCTCATGACCTCTTCAACAGCTACGCTTCCAGGCATTCATTAAAGAACATAATTGGTTGGGTAAAGCTGCTTGTCATGTCTACCCTGACATATGAATCTATCTAATTCCTCGGAGATACTGATAAGCAATCTGCGACACATCTCACAGAACCATAAAAGTAGTGATTTTATTTTGAAATACGAGCACATAAGGAGAAGATGAAACTCTTCCTCCTCCTCCTTCCGACTCTCATTTAGTAGCACAATGATTAGAGGCACTAGCCCCAGACAGGGGAATGAGCAGCTACATGAGTACTGCCAACAAGTCAAAGAACCAACAGCACTGAATCTGGACCTTCATGCAGACTCTAGAAATTTCTATTTTTAAGTATATTTGGTTATACATACATAGATATACAGGTAGGTACATATGCTCACACATATAGACAGATCAATTTTAGAAATATTTTGCTTTTATATGCAAGACTTCACCTTTAAGCTCATACAAATCCCTGCTGCTTTACAGACAAGCCTTTTTAATTAAACCCAACTTGCCTGCCTTCTTAATTAATCCCAACTTGCCAGAATGTTGAGAAGGCAGGCAAGTCATTAGAAAAATCAAAGCACTTGAAAAGGAAAGGAAGAAGGAAAAAAAAAAAGTCTACAATACTTCAGGAACTAAGCAACATCAAGAAGCTTTGTGTTAAAATAAAAATTCAAAAGTTCAGGCAAAAGCATCTAGCTATTTTAAATGCTTTCATTTAAATAACAGAAAATTACAATACTCTATAAATAGCAACTATTAATTAACATACCACAAGGACAAAATAATTTTCATTTATCCCGTAATAAATACAACCATAATTGCTATTTGTAATTTCTAGTGCAAGGCCAAATAATATCCTAGGAAGTTTGAACCATAATAGAAATAAAACAAAACTTCAATATTTATGTTTGGTCAAAGTTGACAGCTCCAATATTTAATTTTCATTCTCGTTGTGTCACGTGTTTATTTATCGGTAAATGAACACTCCATGCCAACAAGTTCCCTCCTCCATAAGGAGAAGAGCTATGCCTTTACCCCATTGTTTGGGGTTACAACTTCTTAGCATTTTTAGACAAGTGCAATGTTCACTTAGAAGAGAAATTTAACAAGAAAAAAATGTAACAGGGTTTTGATGATAATCACAGTATTATAAATTAAAACCACACTTCACAAATTCTAATTCTTTCCCCTATTAATAATTTAAGTCACTAATTTTACCTTAAACTTACAATAATAGTTCAGTCATTACTTAAACATATCATTTTGTTGAAATAACTGTGCACTGGTGGTGTAAGAGCATCCCATCAGTGGCAGTGGTTCGTACTTGTACTTGTACTCCTGAGCAAGCACATCCCAGTATCACTGAAGTCCATTAAAAAAACCCAAACCAAACCAAACCAAAACACAACACACACAAAAAACCAAGACTTGCAGCTCCAGAATTAAGAGGTTAGAAATAACCCCATGATTACTATCAGTCTCCTAAACTGTGAGGAACTAATATTAAACTACAGCTCTAGTGGGGCTGCATAGTTTCCTTTCCTCCCATTTAGTATAGTAGTGTGATGAGCAGCAGTCCTTACATGAGACTCACAAGTGGCTCATAGAAATCCAAGTCATAAACAAAGCAAAAGTATCTCATTTCAGCATTTACACACACTGGAGAGGAGCCAGACCAAAAGAAAACAGAACGGCAGTAGCTGAGGCAAGAAATGACAAAGCCTAGGTAAAGCTTTAGCTGTACTACAAATGGTGCTATGAATTCTTCTGTCATTTAGACATTCTTTTCCTTTATGTGTAAATTGTCCTTTACAATTATTATTTGAGTTAAAGGCAAAACAAAAATCTATTTGGTTCTGCATTTCCTAAGTCCTGCACTGCTTGCATAGCTCAGTAACAAATCTTTCTCTCCTTTTATCTCTTCATTTCTATTCCTGTTTATGCTTCCTACCCCTCTTTAGTCCACCTCCCCTTCTCCATTAGACTACACAATTAAATCTCTTTAGTGGATCAAACCTATTTGTATTCATAAACTTCACTTCTTTCCTACCTATCATCCCCCACCCCCCCAATCAGAAAAACTTGAAATCTCTGGAAGATATTAAATTACCACACATTTCATTCAGAAATGGCCATCTATGTATAATTAAAAGCTTTCATCTTTAATGTTTTAACTGCTAGTAGTTGTTGGTCACATGCATTTGTCAAGTTATCTAATTCAAAAGGCCTTTCTATTCAGAAAAAACTAAAAATTCAGTCCATCATGCACATAAACAGCAGAATTCTGCTTCAGATATGGTCCTGGTTCACTAAATCAGAGAACTAAATGCACTTTGATAACAATTTGGACAGCTACAAACGACCGGTGTTTCATTCCTAGAACATCAAGTTATGTCTAGTACCAACAACGGAAAAGATTGAGAAATAAATGTCTCCTGTGACACCAATAACTTCAGACATTACTGACAAATACATACAACACTGAGTAATGCAAATGCTGCTATTTTATTGCAAACAGGAGAATTAATAAAATAAGATGTTGCATTAGTTCAGTGAAGCAACAAAGACTGGCTTAAACAAATAAACAAATATTTGTCATACTAACTGTATAAAAAATACCACACTTCTTCAAAGATATTTTTTTCAGCACTACAAAAAAATCACAACATCCATCCTCAGTCTTTTTCCTCTACACTCTTTAGCATAAATTCAAAGACCAACTACTCAACAATACTGGCCACACCTAACAGTCCAGTCATTGCATTTGGTTTTGAAGTGTATGTTCTGTTTCATGGTAAGATTCCAGTTTCTCTTCTGCATCCAAACACAGGAAAGCTCCCAGAGACTTCATAATAGCCAGTGTTCTTATTTTTTGGCAAAAGCTTCTCACAAGGATAAACTAAAAATATTTTCAGAGGATGGGGAATTCTACTTGAACACAGGATGGGGAATTCTACTTGAACAGAAGCTAGCATTTCCCTTCCTTCACACACATAAAACATGCTTAAGTAGAACATTCCTTGGACTTCTCTAACTCAAGGAAAATATTTGGAACCACAATCCTAACTAAAAGCATAAAGTTAGTAATATTTTTTCATTCTGAGTGCAACACCAATGTAATTAAATCACACCTACAAGACCTGTTTGTATAATAAAGGCATTCTCTTAGCATGGGAGAACGGAACAGCTTGATTCTAAAAGCACCAGGAAGATACAGCCCCCAAGAGTACATTAGGTGAAATTATTTTTTCCACCAACTTACTTCTTAATTTTATGATTTAAAAATCCCTGTTAAAAAAAAAAAGGAGGACTGATTATATCCAGCCACACAAACTTCAAAAGCATACGGCACAAAGTATCGCAACCACCAACAGTTAGTGTCATTCTTCCCTATGATTATCCTGACATTCTTCTATGGGAAAGCTTCCTTTTTCTTTATTTTGTTGTCATTTAAAAAACAAAGACAAGCACAACAGGTAAAGTAACTCAATATTCTACAACATAACAAGGCAATTAATATGTACACACATAAACATAGATTAAAAAAATATACAGGATAAACTTTTCACCACCTATACCTGAAAGATGCCCTATTGTCATATACACATAATTAAGAGTTTGATTCTCTATTTCATTAAACAAGTTTAACAAAGTTTATCTTCAGATTAAAGAACAAATCCTAAAGAGATTAATTGCATTTTAAGACTAAAGCAATTGAGAGCAAGACCTGCAGTTTAATTGCAAGTACAAAATTATTAACAGTCTTCTTATTCCTTGTTATACCATAAATATCCAATTAATATAAATTAAATGTAATACTATTTCCTTTTCAATAATTTTAATTCATATTCGTTCATATTTCATAAATTATTAACATGTTAAAAGAGATATTTAATTTATCTTGCAACTATCACTTTCTGATGCTGTATATCTTCATAAAAGTTACCCTTTCTCCAACACCAAGAAAAGCTTTCTGTCCTGAATCAATTACAAGCCTTAAATCCTATTTTGTGGACATGTTCAAATTGCATCTGTTTCTACAACACTCCTTACTTTGCATAGAGTGACCTCTTAAGAGAGTTTCTTTCCAATCCTGCCTCAAGCAAATACTTCTGTAAGTACATTGAACCTCTGAACCGAGTTCATTATCCACACAGCTTCTGAAAATTACTTTTTGAAGAAGTCTATTTCCCCCTCCCAAAACTTCAACATGATTAATTAGATGAGCAAATATATAGTAATTTGGATACGCAGACATCACACGTATCCACATGGCTATGCAATTTTCTCTTTGCTGCCTGAACGAATAATTTAGGAGTCAAAACACACATGCACAAAGAAAAAGAACTGCACTAAAGAACCGCACAAGTGAACCTGGACTAAGTAAAATTCAACATGGGGGGGAACAAAAAAAATCCACAACTCCTTTTTATCTCTTGAATACAGACAATATCCTCCAAAACTCTCACATCTGCTATGAAAAAAATATCCACCCTTAAGATTCACAGCAGCAAGCAGGCCAGATTTATGTAACCCAAGTTGCTATCGAAATCTGGTAGAGATGCCCTGAACTCTATTACTGGTTTATGCTGTTAAGCACATGCACAAACAGAAACATGTAATGCTGGTCTTTATTGACCAGAATATGCAACTTTTTTCTGCACAACAGCCTTACACACAAACCTGCTAACCTCTGTTCCATAATGCCCCTTGTTCAATAATTCCCTTCAGAGCCATGGTTTTCAGGCTCACAGACATCTCCATCCATATTTTAACAGTAATTTCCATTTTCCAGTTTTCTGTGGAAGCAATTACAGGATCTTTTAGACTGGAACACCTTCTTAACTATAAGGCAAGAATATCCTACCAAGAGCAAATCCTGCAATGAGCGAAGAACAAAGTATTCAAGGAGGATGATCATCTGCCCTTAAAACCAGAAACAGACATAAAATAAAGGCAACCTATCATTTAAACTACATTAGGATGAGCTTGCATAACTCATTGTCTTAGAGGTTGGCATCATCTCAGCCTCCTGAACACTTCAGGTCTGTTTAAAAAAAAAAAAAAAAACACATGCGAAAAACACAACCACCATACACACACAGAACACAACACAACACAGAAAAAAGAAACTTAAAAATTGAAAAAGACTCAAAAACATAAGAAAGCTCTCAACAGAAATGAAAAACCCAGAAGTTGCTGCTTCTTAAAATCGTGTACATTTTTAAACATAAGATACCTGAGAATTTCGTTCATCAAAGTGTTGTTTTATTCAAAAACAGTATGCCTTCAAGTAGCACTGAAGTGATAGAATATACTGAAATCTAAGCCTGCAGTGGCATAACTATGGGAATCACAACGAATATTTCTTCTACTAAGTATTTTGTGCAGCTATGCTCACCAAAAATAGCATATGTTAGCTTTGTCATTCTGCCAGCCTTGAAGCACAATATAACTTACGTCCATACCCAGTGAATTACATAAAGACAGTAAGGAAACTTGTAGATTAGAAAGTTGCAACAAAGTAGAATATTACAAATTGCACAGTGCTTTCTTTGATCATCACAAAAAAAAAATCTTAATTACTGTATTTAAAAATAAAGAGTAAGATTAAGCATGTCCTTCATCAAATTTATCAGGATAATTAAAAAAAAGCAACTGTGAAGAGCGACTGGTGATGTGTCAGAGAACTGCATAAGGCTCTTTAAAAGGAATATCCTTAGTAGGCAAGAACTTTAACTGCAAAGGTTTTTTAATAATGGCAGGTAAGGCTTTTTAAGATCTTTACCGAGCATCTCCTCAAAAAATAAAATGAAGACAATGCAAAGGAAAAATTGTGAGGAAGATGCTTTCAAATTCCATTTCTGTACAACACTGCAAGCCTCCATCATTCTAAGAGAATCTAACGTGCACTGGCTCAGCTTTCCAGTCCAATTGCTTCTTATAAGTGCAGTCAATCCAAATTAGAAAACCTGAATCTAACTTTAAAGGAATATTCTGCTTACATTCAGCTGCCTGTCACCTCAGAGTTTTATGTTAGAGAACAGATCGGTTCTGAACAAATTCCAAAAGAAGTACACTTCAAGGTTGTACATAAAACTGAAAATAAAATGATCCAGAAATGTTCCTGTTAATGAACAGCTTTTGTAAACTCAACATATGAAAATATCGCTTATTTATTCCCAGTCTCCCTACCCCCTCTAAAAACAAGATAGACCAACTACAAACTCAGCCCAGCTTCGATGCCCTGGCTCATTTGAATGAAGGATACTCTTTCAAGATCAATTCTCTAATTATTCATCAACCTCTAACCTATACTTGCATTTATACTTGCATTAACGGAGGCTCCCTGTATAGTCACTGAATGACCTACAGTATGTGTTTGGAACAGTCAGTTTAAAGTATCACCACAAAACTCCTCACCTATGTATCTATACCTGAATAATAAGTTTCATAACCTCTCCTGTAACTGATTATGTTGCACAAGAAAGGTCTCTGGCAAAACACTGCACTTCAGTCTATACTCTATATTTGCTGAGAGATAATGTACACTTGGAAAACAATTCAGTCTTCCTAAAATGAGAACTGGGACAGCATTACAGAAAATTGTATAAAATACCAAGCTTCTATTTCAATTCTGTCACTTATTTGTTATGTTACCTTAGACAACCACACAATTTCAGGTTTCCTACCTGTAAAACAGCTCAAAAGGAAAAAAGTATCTATTTCACAATGCCATTGTGATAACTAGGTACCTAGTTCTTAAAATAGTCCATATACAAAGTATGATACAAATGTGTAGAGATAAGTACTTCCTTGAATGTAAGTTGGTTCCCCCCACCTGAAAAACTATAAGCAACTTGGAAATTAAAAAATCCTAGAAAATAATTTGTATCATTTTTATTTTAAAACAGATTCTCACTGATCATTCCTACAAAGTGTTACACTATCAAAAATACTCTGGGAAAAAAACAACCAACCCTCAAAGTTTTAAACACAATGTTCTGAACTTAATACTGCTATCAGCATTGGGGTTTAGAAAGTATCTGCAAAAATATTTTCTAACACAGTTGTCTCAACATGATAATACAGCTGTGCACACAGGCGGAAATTTGTATGTTTTCAAATGCAGTTGTTTGTTTGTCCAGTATTTGTTAATTTTTAAAACACACCTTCCAGCTCCTGTTCAATGTTTTAAGTTACCCTTCAGAAAAGCCTCAGTTCAGTCAGAAAGCAAACAAAACAGATATGCTGATATGAGGGGACTACAGAAGCACGCAGCTTAATTACAGCAGCTCTCTGATACCTCCTATGAAACAGAGAGTTCATTTCCCTCTTCCCAAGAACTGCTTTGGTACATCCTGTATATGCCACATACATCTGGTTAGCCAGTATCCTCCAAAGTCCATTCATCAGCCAGGCTTGCACACACAAACATGAAAGCGAGCTGGTTTGTGTTTGTGTTTATTGTTTTGGATTTTCTTAGTGAGATATACATACTTCTAGACACATACACTCTATAGAATCAAAGAGAACAATTAAAAGCATGAATTTTCCTACAGTTGAATTAATCAGCATTTCAGTATTACAAATAAAGCTGGAACTATCCATTGTTCCTTTATGCAAGTCAGAGCTTATCAGTTTTCTCAAGATTTGAAATCTGAGTTGCATTATCAAGAAAATTAAGTTTACCATATCTTAATTCACCACTACTATCCATTACAAAAAGAAAAGTACTTTAAACTTCAGCATAACTAGCAAGGCATTTTTCTACTTAATTTATCTCCATCCATGGAGTGGGGGTGGCAATCAACAAAGCCCATTTGTCATCCTGTTCCACGGTGCCTCATGGTCTTCTTACACCTTGCATAGAAAGTTCCTACAAAGCTCACCTGATTATTTAAAGACATTACCCATCCCACCTCTCCTCCCAGGCTTTTGACCAGAATCATTGCTCCTCACAGTTTACTGCCACAACTGGTAACATACATATTTAAAATCTGGGCCTTTTATGATACTGCTAACGGTCCTTCAGTCCCAGCTCCTGCAGCCCAATATGACAGACACAACATGATCCACTTTTTCACTAAAGACAAGTTACTAGCCTTCAAGGTAACAGAGAACAAGCTGAACACTCAAAAACATAGGCAAACATACATCTATGCAAAAAATAAAAGCATGTCTGTAATAAGTACATTTAAAGACTGAACTCAGACTCACAATTCTGTAATAACATAATCCTACAAATTACAAGTGCAGGGTTCTTTGATACTGATATAGGAATGTAATAACCTATACAGAACATTGTATTTATATAAGCAGAGCAGTAACTCTTCCAAATATCTGTAAAGTACCACAGCATATCACAGTATTTTGCCTGCAAGGTTGGGAGTTAGGTCTTTGTGGGGCCTTACCATCTGAAATCAAACCTTAGCAGTGATGGCCAATGTACAATTTTTTCAAAGGATTCTCTTGGCTAAGAGAACAATTTATTCTTCAAATATTCTGCGATACAAACTGCTTGCAAATTTTACGTCCATCTGACCTAAAAAGGAAGATATTTTATTCATTTGTTTGAGATATACGGCTCAGTCTGGACACCAGTACTACATGCCGTAATATTTATCACATTCTAGGAAGAAATGCTTTCTCTAAAACGATAAACTGCCCCTATCATTACAGTCGTGGGTCACCTCAAGTCTTTAACCTTACAGGAAATGTTATTTCCTTTTTTACGGATGAGACACTGAAGCACATAAATTATGGAAGAAATCCATAAGAAAATGTAGACGCTGAGTGTCATTTTATGTGTCTGCATCCAATCTTTAAGTACTTCAGTACTTGTTCTGTTTCCAGGATATTCTAGAATATCCTGGCTTCTAAATTCTGTACTCAAATCAAAGTTTTCTGGCATGTGCTGCTTAAAACTTGGAAATGTACCACAGCTAGTGTCTGTCTAAACATCAGTAGCATGACCAAACTAGGTATTTTGCCATCTTACAAGGGTAGTAGCACAAGTCTATCCTTAGCTAAGAAATCCAAAATACTGATTCAAACAGATCTTGGAATCCACTTCTTCCAGATGACTGACATAAGCTTTAAATTTTGGGAGATACTTTACAGTTAATTCACTTTTTGCAAAATGTTGTTGCCTTAACAGAGAGTTTAAAATGTCTGCCCTAGAATATTATATAGAGTTGGTAGCTAAATTACTTCTCAGAGATCTAGGTTCTTACATCTGCAAAAGTCTTCAAAGCCAAACATAGTTCTTCCACCTTGTGAATGAACACTAAGCAACAGACAGTATTGACCTCAGTTCCACCATTTCTCATTGGGATCTTACTCCACATGGATCTCCAAATGCAAGGAACACTTACATCCAGTGATTAGATTTTTTTAAGAATATATAGGGCAACCTATATAATATTAGTTTGAAAATTCCCACTGCTCACTCACACCCCATGGAAACATATACTTTGCCTGTAGTTTATTAGTGTTCCCTTATAACTGTCATTATTGTCACCTTCTTACCATTAACAGCTGCAGTTCACTGGAGTGTCAGTGCTTTCAAGTATCACCATCATTTATTTATTATGATATCAACTTTGTTGCAGGTTTTCCAATAGTAGACTATACAGGTCATAAGAAGTTCCATGGAGGCAGAGCAGTAACTATTCGTCAATACCGCATGAGTTTTCCAATGCATTTTATTTATTGTCTGTCCAGCAGAGTTTTAAAGTAAGGGTTTTTTTCCACCAGCACTTCAGTTGGTATGTGTGGGAATATCCCACAGATATTCCTGTAGCATCTCATATTACCTCCTACCTTTTCTGCCTCCATTTTGATACAATCAAACTAATTTCTAGTGCAGTATGGTAGATTGAGGTCTCAAAAACTACTCAATTATAAAAGACGACATGAACTATGGTGACACCTTCTGAAATATGATGATTATGCCACCATTTTTGTTAAAGAGATACATATTGTGAGATTTATTGTCCAAATTAAAACATAATAAAAATCTATAAAGACTAAAGGTATTTATACATCATTAATGTCTAGATTTAAGCATACAGTTGATAGAACTGAGCTTTTTACACACCCACAGCGATGGCAGCCAGCCTTTGGTGCTGTCTGAAGGCCTGACAAGGTCATCAGCCATCTGTTCCCACACTTACTTGCCTAAATAACAAACTGCTTAGTCTGCAAACAAAACGGACTCCAAAATCCATGAGCCCTTTGCCTAACTTCCATTTGGATTCCATCCTATAGATGGTCTCATCTTAAACACAAGAAGGGACTCCACACCGTTACTTAGCTACTGCTTGGCAGGGAGAGGGCTGGTTTTAAAAGAGCACAGCTCCATCTCAAACACATACATGCTTGTAGCCTCAAAAATATCACTCCAAACAGGGGAAGACACATTCTGTTCACAGACTAGTTTGAGAAAAGCTAGGCCACTTACCAATCACTTGGCACTGAGGATGCATCAGCTCAGAAGACTTGCAAGACAGAAAATAACGGCCTGAGCTGCCAGCACACTGCTAAGCTCTGAAGCATTCTCTGCATCTGCACACAGCAAGACACTGAGCAGCAGGGAAGAGGTTACTCTGCTTCTACATTTCACCTGTACAACCATTACCCAAAAGACAAGCATCTAGTTTTGGCATTCACAGCTCAAGAACGCTGATGAAATAGGGAAGGCTGAAAACCAACAGAGGAATCAAGGATAGAAAAACTTGCTTCATATTGAGACAAGTCAAGGAATACTCCTTCTCCATGCTCAGGAAGAGGTGACCATATTTTCACCTACACAGGGAATCAGAACTAACAATACTGCAATGGAGTCCTGACTCAGAACAAGAGAAAACAGAGCAACTGAGAGACAAAAAAATGAGGTGGAGTAGACTTTCTGGATTAGGGGGGTTACGCATTTGGTTTTGCTGTTTATAGTAAATGGGGAGGATAAATAACCGATGGAAGAATTGAGTCAGAGAAAGTGGTTTTAGATGTGTACAGATGCTTTTCTAAAACAGAAATTAATTCAGAGTGACCCTATAGCCTGCATAAGGCCAGCTGTAAAAACAGATAATTGGCAAGTTCATTTTCAGTCTTGTCTATGAGAAACCATAAAAACCATTCAAATGGTTTAGTGGTGGAATTGGTGCTGTTAGGTTAACAGTCTGACAATGTGATCTTAAAGGTCTTTTCCGAGCTAAATGATTCTATATAGGAAGTATTAAACAATAACAAAAAATATACTAATAATTTAATTTTTTTTAGTTTTCAAAGTTGTTTCTTTTTCTTTAAAAAAAAAAGACTTTTCAGTGCAGATTGTTTAGTTTGTAGGAGGAGATTAGGATGGTTGCATGGCTTATGCTTCTACCTTTCAAACCAAGATTTACATTAAAGTATTCCTTACAAATTAAAAATCTCTTATGATATGAACTATCAGTATATTTTAAAATTTGAATACAGAGAGAATAACTCACATTGGAAGAAATCTCTTTCAGAGCATCATCATTAAAATCAATTTAAATAAAGATCACATAAGGATTAAATCATAATCACTAATGTTTCCACTAGTTTAATTATATTAACATTCACATAAGAATATAAAAAGGAATTTGCAGGTATAAAAATTTTACACACAATTCCACTGATGTTGGTATGAATAATTATGCACATCTTGAATCAGATACAGGCCATGCTCATGACAAAGGCAGTTTTGCAACTGATAGCCTGACTCGGGATTTCACTCTGTGTAATACAAGTTGCACCAGTTTAATGGTGATGTTTCACATTGAAGTTAAGGCAAACTAAGTCTGTACCACTTCTAGAAGGGATCATTTTCTCTTCCCATCTACACTTGCTCATCCCTGCTACCTCCTTTAGCTCAGCAAGACACTTAAGCAAGTGAAGTAGCATGAAGAAAAACTGAGGCAGCTTACAAAATTTGGCTGGGAAGAGGGGAGATATGTTCCCGTTAATACTATTAATTCTTAAATAAGAAGTGGAAAGATCACAGGGTTGGAAGAGGCCTCTGAAGATCACTGAGTCTAACCCCCCCTGCCAGAGCAGGGCAAAACTAGAGCAGATCACGCAGAAATGCATCCAGATAGGTCCAAAAGTCTCTAGAGAAGGAGACTCCACAACCTCTCTGGGGAGTCTGTTCCAGTGCTCTAAACTCCTACAGTAAAGAATTTCTTTCTCATGTTGAGGTAGAACTTCCTGTACTCTAGCGTGGATCCTTTCCCCTCACCCTATAACAATGCACAAGCAAAAGGAGGTTGTCCCTCCCTTCTTGACACCCAGCCCTTATGTATTTATAATCAAAGAAGCATGAAGGATAAAGTCACCCCCTCACAGCAGCATGAAGTTCAACTGGCTGCAGCTAAAACTAGCTTTTTTTTTTTTTACAGATTATTACTTAAACAACATGATTGTTTATTTACAATCTGCAGTTTAAGGGTACTTCCCTTGTGTGAGCCATTCTGCAGACAGCAGAATTCAGAGTTTTAGACAGAAGTAAGTATTTTGCCTGGAATAATAAAAATTTATATTCTTTTAACATTTCAGTTATGAAGGTTCTTGTACTTAGGAATCACTTTGCCCTTGAAGAACACAGATTTTATAGGACCTCTAGAAATTAAGGAGAATATGCAGGAGGTGATTTAGAAGTGCAGTAAGCGCACTTGTAGACAAGGTTTAATAATCAAACCTATCAATTGGTTCTTACTGTCTCCATAACAACTAGATATCTAGGACTAGGCAAAGCAGATTAACTGCAGCGTAGGCACTCAAAAGGTGCTCACCTACCCTGTACAGTCTGTTTCACTACATATGCCAACTGGGACAAGTTATCAAATAAACAACGCTAGCCATCTGAAGACAATCTACTTTTTTGAAGACAGTATTTTATAAGACTGAATATTTACAGTCATTCTGATACTCAAAAACTCAAGTGGGAGAGCAATTTCACACACAATTTTTTCCTCTAATGCTCTTTCACACATAAGTGTGCAAACCAGAGCTAGAGAAATGGGTAACTTTTTGCTCCAACCTGAAGAAAACTTGAGAGGTTTTTTCCTTCTACAAAGTCATTCTGTAAGTAGCGTTTTGCTACTTGTTTTCCTGTAGTGCTACATCTCAAGATGGATTGACTTTGACATCTCAATACTTAGAAGCTGTGACTGCTGCTTTTCATGCAGTTGGGCTATTCAGAATGTTTGTATGCCTGAATTCCCTGGAGTCCTAATAACATAACTGATTGGGCAGCCTTTCTCTCTCCCTTCTACCCAAATTCATATCATCATGAAAACTGTAACTGAACAACAATTTCACAGGTGTAAGACAGGGGAAGAAAGAGTGGCATTATAAGCTCTATTTCCTTAATAAAACAATCTATCAGAATAAAATTGAACACTGTGCTTTTAGACTTGTGGGCTTGTTTACATGTTGGGAACTGTGCTGTCTGAAGCTTCCTCCTATAAAGCCAGAACCTGCTCAGCCTTTGGCTTTCTTATCTTTTACATGTCTCCCATTAGCAGGCAGGCAGATTTCTTTTCACTTCTCTTTTTATCACTGAATTACCCTTATTTATTTTGGCACCAAAAAAAAAAAAGGTTTTGCATTCTATCAGAGCAGAAGAGAAGGAAAAAATAAATTAATACATCAAGGTTTAAGAGAGAAGGAAGTCAGAAGTACATTCATATATGCAGCCTGAGCAGAGTAAAATAATTTACTCTCAGCAGAGATGAGGCCTAAATCATTCTGAAAAGCCACTGACATGGATGTGAACACAACACAGCAAGAATAACACCACTTCTGCTTATATGAGTTTCCACGTGCTTTATAATAAAGGAGTAAATCCAAAAGTTGATAATAAAATACTGCTAGAGAACCTTTTTGCCCATTTCCACCCCCTCCATCCACTCTTCTTTCATCCAGTCCAGAGCAACATTTGCAAAGTAGTCTACGTACTCAGTAGGTCTGCAGGGAAAAGGCAAGGTTACCCCAGCATTGTCAATTAATTTTGACACCTGCTTACTAAGATTGATCAATTATTTTTGATGCCTGTCTGCTGTGTTGTTTTTTCTCAGTCTAGAAAAGAAGTAAAGCAAAGCCAAAAATACTACACAATGCTCACCAAGGAATTAATGATCTCAAGTTACCCCTAGGTAGAGCAGATCTCTTACAATGGTTCTGATGCTTCCTAGTGTAAGTCACTCATTTCCAGGGGAGCAAAAATAACCATGCTTCACTTATATGAAGAAAAATAAAGACCCTTTTTTATTTTCAAGTGTTTAAACATACCCTGGAAAATCTGTTTCCTCACATAATGTAGTGACAGAAAGCAGGTTTTACACTTTAGGTTCAATTTAGGTCATTGAAAGTTCAGTGTTAATCTTGCATAACAAAGATGCACCCTTGCACTTCAAGCTGCTAACACTGAAACACATTTAGAATAATAGACAGTGTTCTATTAACATTTGTATAGATCACACCTACAGCCCATAAATGAATTGTTAATGCAGCTGTAAGAGCCAAACACACTTTTCAATTTTATGTCATTCCAAGACATTCTTAATAATAATTCCTACTGGCAGAAGTAACTGCTGCAAAAGTGGTATATATCCGAGATGCCCTGGCAGATTCAAGTACCGCTGCTGCAAAAGTGTATAAAGCAGATACATTTCACAGACACACAGAAACAATATGGAAACATGCCTCGGTAGTAAGTGAAACCATCAATTGCCATAGAAGTCACAAAGGTCTTCGATCACCCAGCCACAAGGCAGGGTGATCTTTTTACAGTTCTTCAGTTGGAAATACATAGCCTTGACTCACACACATCTGAATTGGCAGGATTCAAAGTAAAACCACTCCAAGTTGCTGCTTTTGTTGTAAGACACTTTAACATATTGCATGCCTTCCCCAACTCACAGGGCTTGACAAACTTAGAATTCTTGCATGCTTATTTTCATTGCAGGGTATACTTTACTTCTAAGAATAAAGATTAAAGATCAGCTTTCAAAGATACTTCTATGAAAGCATCCTCAGGAAGAAAATAGGTCTCCAAAATAATAGAAAAAAACTTTCTTCTGGGATAAAAATAACAATAAGTATCACTGTCATTTCAAAAGCTAAGCATGAAAGAATATAGAGGAGTTAATGAAAAATCTATTCCGATTTCACCAAAACTCCTACAGGCACATCGATTAACCACTGTGTTAGCTTGGCTCAGAAGAGGTGCCCTTTCAACAGTCAGGCAGAATTTCCTCTAGGTGGGGATGGATTATTAACTTTCTAACAGACAGGAAAACGTAACCACTGTGCCTCCTCACTCAACAAATGCAATCAATGTAAAGAAACATAAATGTTTTAACAGATAGGCAAGAAAATACCTGTTAAGGACTGGATAAAAGCTCCAGTAACTATTCAGAGAATATACTAATTCACAGCAAGCTTTGAAATTTATGAAATGAAAATTTGCTTCAGCCCTTGCATTATTATGGTCTGCTATGAGTGACATCAAGACAAAGGATACAAGTAATCTTTTTAAAGCAAGGAAATAATAGCTTTGGAAACCTGTCTCCTGCAGAGCCTCACAAAGAAGATTCACCTGGGCCTCCCTATGCAACAACACTGAGCAGGACAAAGCTCAGATCCTCAATACATGAAGGCAACAAATGACCAACTTTAAAAGCTTATTCCCAAGCTCATATATAGATAAAACATAATATATTTTCTTACATATTACACTTTACAACTCAGCTATGATCTCACTGATGGAATAATCCACCAGATATTATCAGTGAACTGCTTCTTCCTCTGCAGCATGTACAGGCAACATGTCTGAATCCCAGCTACTCAACTTCCCCAGCTAACAAGTTACAGGATATTTACTTTTTGTTTATTTAGTCATGAGTGATCTTAAATTAAATGCTTAAATGATGTAAATTTGATCTATCACTTAATTTCAGTACTCTGTGGAGAAAACTGAACTTAAACACAATTTAAAACAAATATCGATACTCCTACTTATTAAAGTACTTTCCAAAGACAGAATTCAAATTCTGTAAGACACAGCCTCACCAATATACTGTTATTAGCTAGATATTGGAGCACTTTCCAGCTGCATATGTCAATATACTTAACAGAGTTCCAGTTTTTTAAGAGATGTTCTGTAAGGGAATTAAATGAGAAGCCCTGTCCAAGGTTACATCGAGAAATAACCACACACAGTATTCTTCACAGCCAGTCTTTATACTCACACCAAAGGTGGCAGGGGGATAAAAGTGACAGCCCTGTAAATTAAGCCTTCTTTTCCACTACATAGTGAAAAGCAAGTGTCAGGGCGTGCTTCCTTCTCACTGATCAATGACTTGGTATCACATCCACTTTTAAGAATGAGAAGGTAGTTCTGGCTTCACTGATCACTCACTCATTTGCAAAATAATATGCTATTTTTTATACATTTACCACTCTCCCCTTCCACAAACCTTGTCACAAGCGATATAAATTTCACTAAGTTATGTTTAAGTTACTCTGACTGTGCTTGACTAATGCCCACTTAGCTAAACCACTTGAAAGATCAAGGGAGGAAAACTGAAGCCAGTAGGACACTTTCACTCGCTCGAAGAAAAAAAGTCATTCAAAGTCACTTGCAATTTTTGCTCTCTGGGCAGCCTCACGAAGTGCACACATGTCATTTCCATGACACTTCCAGAAGGGACAGCAGCGACACAGCTTTAGGAGGATTTCGCCTTGTCTCTCAGCTCCTATCAAGTGGAGCAGCCTATTTTCAGCGGTAAGTTAGCAGGTACAATTTTCGTCAGAGAACTGGGTCCTGTGTTCTTCGAGGGAGGGACCGTGAGGTGGAGGAGCCTATTTCATCCTTAACTTCTGTCACACACTTCCACCACACGTGAACAAAATCATAGGTGAGACAAGCCAAAAAAAAAAAAAAAAAACCAAAAA
>VWZY01009258.1:283880-308955 GCA_013399075.1 Chloroceryle aenea
CCGGGCCGGCAGCCTCAGAGGTGCCTCAGGTCCTGCAAAGTTCGGAGGAGATTTTCTTTGAACTCATCGCGGTTGAAGAGAAGCCGTGTTACAGCTTGCTCTGAAATCCTTAAGTAATGGTTGCACTAGGGTTGCCTAAAATGTCTGGTTTACTGCCACACACAGCCTCTTTTTCAACTTTGCTAGAACCTGTTACAGTTTTTTTTTTTTGCAAGAAAAAAATAATGAGCCGTGCTCGTGACGCCAGTAACAGCAATCAACCTTATGAAACTTCCTTCTAATGCTGAAATTGAGAATTTAGGACATGATGTCTCTGTTCCAAGATGATAAAGAAAAAGTATTTAATTTAATCCTCTGGTACCATCTGAAAACAAGAGCTCTAAAGTAACCCGTGTTAAAGCCTGAAATCAGATCCAAACTGAGCCTTCTTCAGACACTGCTCTTTTTACCCTTGGAGATGATGGAATGGGTTGGGGTTTGGTTTAAACTGTTTTCCCAAGCATATCATTATGCCTTCACCCGAATGTCCAAAAAACCAAAGTACATCAGTACTAAAGTAAAAAGTTCAGTAACATCCAACAGTATCCATTTGTACTTTGTGTGACGTAAGAGTTCAACCAAGTCAAAGCTAAGCACAGCACAAACAGCACCTGTGCCTTAAGGAGTTTACAGTCTTGATGAAAGAAACACCTGAAAAGCGTGTGGGGGAAAAAAAAAAAAAGATGAAAAGTGATTTATCAGTTTCATTCCAGAGGGTGTCAGGAGGCCCACAAGCTGCTCTGAGTCCAGGAGCCTGTACATTGTCCTCCTCACAGAGCTGAGATAGATCATTTCATTGTTCTGGGTCAGAAACATTTCTTAGCTATTAGACATCTCTTTGTATGTGTTTGTAATGAATTGGTGAGTTCAAGCAAAGGGAGGAAATGGAAATTGTATTGCTGCATTATATTTTACAAAAAAAAAGCTGAGGCTGAAACCTTTGTCGAACAGTCTGCTAATTGTACAATAATACATGTGATTAAAGCTGCTGAACAACTGTCCTCTGTTAAATAACATTATGAGACCAGAAATACAGTTAATAGGAGATTAGAGTCCAAGACACAAAGTCAGTTCAAGACTGCTCTTTAATCCAGAAACACTTTGAGCAATAGTTTTGCTTACCATGGCAAGGAGATACATTCCTCTTCCACTTTCTCAATTCATTTCCATCAACCAGAAAAGTTCTAAAGCCAAGCACCATCTTTTTCTCAGACTGAAAGAACATTTTGCTTCACATCTTCAGAAGTCAGCCAAATTTTTGAAATTAACATTCACAGTAAAGCTAAAATCTCAACAATGCTTTACCAGGCAAGAGATCTGTTCAAAAGCACAATGACCAGTGTGCAAGTGTCCATTAAATGCCAACTTTCTTCAACCAAAAATAAAGAAAAATGCAAATTTACAAGATTAAACAGCATTATAGGGATTTTTCTGAAGCTGGAGGAAAGACACAAATAAGCCATCAGGAAAGGATTTAGGGCGGTTGTAAGATGTGCAGAGAATAGTATAGCAGTAGTCTTGCTGCATAATCATAACTAGAAACCTAAACACAATTACAGAGGTTTCTAGATTTAGAGCGGTAAGGAAGAAACACTGGACAGATATCTCCTGGCTAAAAAGTAACACACTATGCAGATGATGGAATGTAAACCTTTTGGCTGCTGTATGTCACATCAGTGCAGATACTTCATAACCCTAGGAAATGAATGATGTGCAAATGCCAATATTCGTTCTCTTCCATGCTGATTTGATGAGATTTTTTTGGTCTCAGATGAAGTTAACAGCTCTGGCTGAGAGAAGTCAAATCTGTCAATCCTTTCATCGTTACATGAATATCTGTAAATTCCACTTTTCTTGGAATTGTAACATTTTACACCTTTCAACCTTCTGGTTCTTGACACAGAAATCATTTACACTTTTAAAGGACTAAAGTGCTATATCATCTTGGGGATAATTTACAATTTAAAAGCATTTGAATACATTATCTAAAGTTTTAAGTTCCTGAATAAAGACAGATTAATGAGATTAGAGATGTGGAAGGTTATGTGAACAAAGCCTTCCAAGCATATATCCGTCATAGTAGGAAAACAAAATAAAATTAACAAATATAAAGTATAAAGGCTTCTTAGCTGTTGCTATCAAAACCTAAGCACTAGTATACCATGAGAAAAATACTGATACATTTGTGTTCATTCAGCAAATCAGCTTAAAGAATTATTTAAGATTTTGTGGGTTTTTTTTTGCTGTTGTGAGGCAGGGTGGAGTGGATAAAGGGCAATGGCACTCAAACACAATTTTCCTCTCTTGTTCAGAATTTCTGCAAGATCTTATGCACAAGAATATAGCAGAAACCATCCTCTCCTCCATACCCCCGCCCCCCAAACTGACACATATACACAGCCCTCCTGCTCTGCTGACCCTCTCCTTCAGGCTGATACCAATCAACTAGTCTTGTTGTAGGTATCTAGTGCAAATGTATTTTTGCCGTGATGTTGAACAATATAACGAGCTGAACAGAAGAGAGTGAAGAAAAGGCTGCCTTTGTGGTTGACCTCTTTGCAAGGATATTACGAGAAACAAATGTTTTCTATGCCCTTTCTCTTCTCCTTGGGACAGACATTATCAGACTCATTAAGTAAAAGGGGCCAACCTCTGCACTGCTTCTGGGCAGGGACATATAGATCTGAGTTGGCCTTATGACATATTGGTAAAACTGGCATGTCGACTGCAGCAGTGGAGGTAAAGGCTGCAGGGTGATTTGATATAGTGTCAAGAGCTGTTCCAGCTTAATGCTTCAGAGAAGCACACAGGCTTTAAGGTGTGCAGTGTACAGCCTTCTTACAGAGCTTTATGAGTATAAATTGACTGTAGGCTTCCCCTTTTCATTCCAAACATGCACACAACACTTTGGCCTTTTTTCCTAAATCCCGTGCTGACTTTTCATTGAGTGACACTGACTTACCTGAGCCATCCCATGCAACTCTTTCTGATATTACGAAAACCATCAGTCTCTTCCATGAGGTAAAAAAAATTATCCCTACCCAGCAGATTCTAGTGCTAACAGAATAATGCATGTTACAGTTTTCTCAATATTCTGTTCAGATTTGTCTTATACAGTAAGTCAACACTTGAGCAACATCAGTTAAAAATATAACCCTTCTCTTGCCCTTTTTTTTTTTTCAAGAAAGAAATAAAGCTCCCAAAAAATTTACTGGCACCCTTCTAAAATAGAAACATTGGTAGAAAATCATAACAACCATGCATGTATTTTGTTGGAGCAGTGAAGCCACATTTGTAACCACCACCTTCAACAAGTAAGTATTGGTGAGCAAACTGCCATACAATAAAAGACTGTAAATGCTGTAGGAAGCTGACCAAACTCAGAAAGAATGTGAAACAGAGGAGGGGGAAATTGTTTATGTTATTTTATCAAAAGCCAGTATCTGGAGAAAAAAATGTTAAGGTCAGTTCTACATTTTCTTATCCATGTGCATAAGTTGACATGTAAAATCTAGTCCACAAAGGAGTCAGATTTTTACTGAATGTGTGTTCCTCTGCAGATTTTTTTCATTGGGAAAAGCAGCAATTACATTTTTGCACACTTGTTTTAATGTTGTGGAACTTGGATAAGAATAGCAGGGTAAATTGCAAGTTGGCTTCAGGTCCATTTGAAGATGAAAGAGATATCAGAAAAAAACAGCAAGGCCAGACAAAACCAACTTCTATCAGCATGACGATGACACTGTCGTTATTTGAAATACCTATCCGCTTTCAGATAAAAATCTATGGAACCAGAAAATAAAACCATATTATGTTTTGGGTATTTTTTTACACATGCTAAAAATTAAATAGCTGAGCTATACCTGCTAGCCTTTCCATCGATGACCGAACAAATCTCCTGATGTTGATCTTGACTCTTAGCATGATACTTTGATTTATTTTTTTTTAATGAAAAGTTTTTAGATGTCTTTCTACTGAATAGATGTGTAATTGCCATGCTGAAACGCTGAAGCATCCTGCAATATATTACAAATTATCTGAAAAACACTGACAATTCCCACTGCTAATATCCCTTCTGATGAATATTTTTCTGTAACCATTCTGCAGCATTTCATTTTCACCGCTACTCCTTCTGGAGTTTTTCACAATCCTGCTTAATCTTGACTAAGCCAGGGCATTTTTTCCTTGTCAGCAAAGCTCTATTTTACAATTCAACCTTTCTTACACATCATTAGTAGGTATACTGAATTTATCCAATACCTTAATGATCCCAAAGCGACACAGCTATTAGACTTTTTCTAGCTGAGAAAGCATTCACTTTGAGTTATTTTCTCTCATTCTTTTCTAAATCAGGAAATGATCTTTAGGATTCATACCACTGCTGCCTTTATTTCTGTATTTGTTCCTTTTATTAATAGGTTTCAGCATTTATTTGGTGGTAATGAAATTCCATTGACCTTACTGAGATTTACACCCCTCCTCAAGAATTTAGAAGAGATTTCCACATTTTTCTGTATAAGGCAAGTTTCCTGAAGAATGTCAAAAAAATCCTGACTAAAATATTTTGAAAATCAAAATAAACCATATGCTTCAATCTTCTCTAATGGACTATCTTTTCTCTGCAAGACATAGGAAGGCTGCACTTATTAGTGTCTTACTGTTTTTTCCTCATTACATTATACTTTACCCAAGAGCTTTGCAAGTCCTACACCAATTTCTTCTAAGGTTACTAAAGCATGACCTTGCAATCCTTGCATTCAGGCTGACAAATTTCATCTCTGAGAAAAAAAAAAGTAAAATGTTGGTTAACTGTTAAATCAACAGTACAAGCAGTATTTTGATAAATAAAATTTCCATCATTATATCATAGTTCAGCTCCTTTGGAGTGATATTGCCTAGTCTTAGTGATTCTATTTCAATATCATGTCATATTAATTCCTCACTCTTCTTTCAAAAGATTTTACAATGGCGACTGCAGTAATCTCTGTAATACTTATTTTCTTAATATTTTATTTGATCACTGTAAGGAAATAATTTAATTTACTTTTCCAGTTACTATTCTTGGAGCCTAGAGAATTTTCCTGTTAGTTCCCTTTTATGTATTTTTTTAAAATTCCATCTTTTCTATTAATACTTGAGTAGTTGTGCTATTAAATTTTGGAATGTGATACTTGCAAAAAATGGAAAAACAAGTACATCAAATAGTCTGCAACAAGGAAAATGAAACAATATAATTGTACTAGGAATAATGAAATTAAATTGTGCTCTTTTTTGCCCTTTGATTTGCATGTAATTGACAAAAATGAGAAGCTATGCATACATTGATCCCTGTCTTGTCAACTATACAGATGTCAAAAAAGAACTGAGTAGATTAAATTTTCCCTCAGCACTAATGTCAAAACAGACATTATATGCCAGGAATCTAACTGGCGTATTGTATTAATTCAGTGAAATTATTTTCAGTAATTAGATGAAATAATTCTCATGTATAAATATATATTTTGTCAAGCACACAAGCAGTTATTTAAGACATTAATTTCCGTATCTGCAGACTGAAATGGTGGTAGATGTAATTATTAGTAAAAATTACCTTTTTTCCCTGAAGTAACAAGTTTTACACATACCTAGACATATGTATACTGATGCAATGGAGCAAAACATATGCACAAGTGGCATCTCCTGGTGCTGTACTTGAGGACTTATGTCACTGCAGGTATGATATGGTGAGGCTGAAGAAGCTTCGAGTGGACATGCTGACCTTATCTGTGCCCTCAGCTGGGGACAAAGGCTCAGACTGTGCCAGGGGAAGGCCTGGCTGCAGAGGCAATGTGAATGTGGGCAGGAAGGATAGCTGTCCATAAGACAAACTGCTCTTCTCAACAGCTTGGCAAGTTGTTCTTCGTGAGCAAGGCTTTGAAAGGTGTCAGTGAAAAAAATCTGCAGGCTTTATCTCCCTTCCTTTACACATTATAGATTCAGCATACATATGGTCAAATCCAATGTGAGGAGTAAAGAAAGAGGAGAGAAAGGTAAAGACTGTGAGAAGGAGAATGTGGAGTGACCCACTGAACACTGGAAGTATAGATCCGCAAACACTGCAGTCTGAGATAGAAATGCTAGACCTTATATTCATACCTAGGACTGGCATTGCTGAGGTGTCGGTGGGTAAACAGGAATACTGGAACGTACTTCTGGAAGGCCATAGCATATTCTAGAATATACACAGGACAAGTCAGGTGGTGTGACTTGTGAAGGGTATATTTACTTCTCTTGAAGTCTATGAAAAACTGTCAGGAAGATTTGTTGAATACTAGTTGAACTATGTGTGAGAAAAATAAAATGACAGGTCTAAACCAAAGATTTTGTCATCAGGAGGCATTTTCAATACAGCAACCACTGGAGTTGCCTAAGGGGCAGAAACTGGAAAGATGTACATAGCAGGACCTAGTGGTTAGATGTGAAAACAGCTATCTGAGGCTCTGTTTGAAAAAGCAGAAAGGCAGGACATAGATTGTCTATTCAGTTCTACAGATGTGCTAGGGACCACTTTTTTCTTTTATGAAGTAGAGGAAATTACACAGAAAGAAGATTTAATTCAAATTCTCTAGGAGGAAGTGGTTGAGAATCTTAGAGTGGAAGTTAATTCAAGTGAAAAAGATCATAAAAATGATAACTCCTCCATTCTTCCTTTAAATTGCAAATAACAAAATAAGGCTAATGGACTTCAAATAGCTCAGGGAAATGCAAGTATCTGTGAACTGATAAGGAAAAAAGGAATGCAAGAGATAAAGGTACAACAGCAAATTATCCTAACATTGATGAAAGATTAGAAGTACATCCAAAATTAATACGATTGCATCGAGAACTCTTAAATGATCTGAAAACCTAGAAGGAAATCATAAAATATAGGAAAAAAAAAGTCACATATATAATAAGTATAAAGAAATAGCACAAGCAAGCCAGAATAAAATAAAAATTGCTGAAGCACAGAATGAGTCACAAGTGGCATGATAATTCTAGGATTCTGTGTGATTCTGTGTGATAATATTCATATTCTGTTCAAACAGGACAGAACTGTGCTTGAAAAAGCAGTAACACCTATACTGCTTTGTATGAGAAGACTGGTGTTTTCCACAAGGATTATACCATATATTATATGGCTTGTCAATTGTTTTTGATGTGTTTTCCTGTCCAAATTCTCCATCTCATACTAATGCTGTACTTCAAGTCCTCTAAAAGCCATTCCACAAGCTTGAAGCAAAGACAGATGGTGGAGTTTCATTTTTTCAGGTGCCTTTCCCAGCCACGCTGACTTTAACTGTCCACTGTCATTTTAAGATGAGGCATGCATCTGGGCAATGAAATCAATTCCGTGTATCACACTTTACTTCTGTCAGAGTTGTACATGGTCACACTAAATATTAAAATGACATTCAAAGCAAGATTATGAAATATGATTTTCAACTACATCTCACAGAGCAGATCTGTGGCTTCATCATTGCCTAGAAAAGTTACTAGCTGTGCATCAGTATCAAGATTGAGAATCCACAATAAAAGGTAACACTCTGGACAAGTTATGCCACTAACTACAAATTTTGTTAAGCCAGGAAGACAAATCACCTCAAGCTATAAGAAAGTGAGAAAAAGAAGGTTTAATAACAACTCACTGAAAAAAAAATTGGAAGCAGTGTTCTTATTTCACAGCACTTTTTACCCAGCAGTGTAATTAGGCTTACTGTATTTAGTTCTTCTCTGGTTTCTCCCATTCCCTCATGTTTCCAGACGATGGGAAGATTGCATTGTCATTTATCAAAAAACAAAGTGAGAAAAACTTCATGTTTTGGATTGAGCCACTTTCTATCTGTTTAAATAATTCAAATATCTAATTTCACTGCCAAAAGTAATTTGTAATAAACTTTGCCTAGATAATTTACTGAATGAGAAGCTACTATAATGTCAGACAAGTTACAAAATTTTCACTTTATTTTTCATTGTGACCTTACCTGTTCACTTTCTTTGTTGTTTAAATCAATTTGAATACTCTTTTTCCCTTACTTCCACTGGAAGTAGTTCTAAACTAAAGGAAAATATATAATGGACTCTTAACCTTGGTATGAGGCAAATTTTAGAGTGCACTCTTTTAAAGCAAAGTGTAACAGAGTAAAACAGAACTCTCTTGACAATAACTAGAGACCAAAATACTGTGTTTATGATATTTGAAAGAGGAGTTTCTCTTGGGTTTACGAGGTTTTGTTTAATAGACCAGTCTACCTTTATATTTAAATTGTATTTTAAAATAAATTATCTTCAACATGTTTCACCTATTGTTCTCTCATTTTGTATTATTTAAAAATAAACCAAACAAACAGCCCAAAACAAAGCCCAAACGAGAAAATAAACCTGTATTCATTTTTTATATGAATTTTTCTGCTGTTACCATTCATGGTTCTGTCAAAGCAGCATGGTACAGAGATCATGTGTACAGAATAGGGCTAGTGTTTATGCCTTGCAAAAGGACCCTGTATTGTTACCTCCCTCACCCATCAGTCTGTGTTAGTCTGACACAGTCCTGTCAGAATGTACATGTGCACACACATGGACATGCATGAGCACACACACAGAGTAGCACACCTTTAAAATCTTGTAATTGTTCCAGGCTTTTTTTTTCCTTTACTTCACATACTCTCTCACCTACATAGATATGTTATTCTAGAAGCTGCCTATACGAAGAAGAAAGCTCCTGTGTTACTTTCCCAGCTGAAAGGGACTATCTTCAGTAAGGCATCAAAAAAGCCTTGAATAAAAAGGCTGTTTGATGTCCAGGGCTGTGTATGAACACCTGCCAAATATAAACTGAATGCCAATTTTATAAATAGCAGAGAGGATGGATCTGTATATTCTGTGAGTATTTTGGGAAAAAAATGAATGCACACACCTCTCTGAAGAATGTCAGAAAACTGTACCAGCAGAGCAACAGAGTATCGGGTAAAGGGTAGGTTTAGACCCTTAGCTTTCACGGGTTTATATTTTCTACAATTAAAGAGAATAAACTCAGGATGTCCAGTCGGGGCCTCAAGGGGAAGTATTTTATGTGCCTTTGATACTTGTCTGCCTCTTAACTAGAAGAAACTGCTGGTAGTACAGTTAGCTGCCCATAGAAAGAAGGCAGAAACCCCTCAGCAGGAAGACGGTAGCAGTTCACACCTCAGGACTTCCAAAAGCAGCACAGCACCGTAAACTTCAGTGGTTAACTCCTGAGCAGCTTTTACTGTCTTGACCTTCAGGGATAGCATAAAAACAGAGGTGATGAATTGAATTGGAGGAAAAAAATTATCTTCACATTTAGTAACCTCAAAAAGAATTTGTACATTAAAAAGACTTTATCTGAGCATGGAAATGATATGACATTCATTCTATGAAATGACTGAGCTTGGTTGGGGTGTCTCCAAGAGAAGAACTTTCACAGATGAGATGAATGTGTAAAGTCTAACAGAAAAATTTTAATTTAAGAACTTGCTACCTCATATTTGTGTCTTTGTTGATCATCCGTTTGGGTTCAAGATCAAATCAGAGAATCCTCTTCCATGTTCTCGTATTTGGGTCTAAAGTTAAGATCTGTTTGTATGACGGAAAGTAAGGGAACAGCTCTGGAAAAAAGAAAATAAAAGGAGTCTTTGTGGAAAATAATTATGAAGGGGAGAAAGTAGGTAAACAGATAAGCACACTATTTCAACTCTGGGCAAAAATAGAGCCCACACTCCCCAAACTTCCAAAATACACTATCTGTGAGATCTGATCCCTTTCTTCCCCGATGACCTTTCTCCGGCCTTAATTCCAAGCCTTTTGACCTTTACTGTCTTTGCAGAAGTACCACATTACATTTTCATACAAGGGCTGTCTTTCATGTGTCAGAGGACATCTGCATTATGGAGTAAGACCAGAACAGCCCCTAAATTAAGGGAGAAAGAGGGAGGGAAGGCAAAAGTGTCTGTCACACTATTATGGCAGCTGATTTTTGCATCTGCAGAGAAATACAAGCGTAATTCAGATGACTTGTCAAGGGAAATATGATTGAATTATCTCTCTAGCCCAGCTGAAAGGTGAAATGATGAGCAACCTGGAATTAAATTAAAAACCTAAACCCATTAAAGTATTCAGATTTCCCAGTCTAAGATAAAAGTGAAAACCTTTGAAATTAAGCAGTCTTCCTACCCTTATCTCAAGCTGAAGACGCTGCTGCTTTGGATAACACAAAAGAAGCCAGACTGGATTATTGCTCATTTGAACACTGGTTTTCAAATGCACCATATTTTCCTCAAGAAATGAACATTATTCATTTCAGCTTATGCTGGATATCAAAGTAGCTGTAGAAAAGGACACAAAATAAATTACCAGCTATCCTTTGATCCAAACACACTCCCACTGCTCTGCTTGCCTACTCCAGAGAACAATGTGAAGGGATCAAATCTCTTCCTTTTTCTCAGTACAGTTCTGCATGTCCTGAGTCTTTCGAAGCTCATTACTTTTCCGAAGAATGTTTTTATTCTTAACACATTTCAAACTCTACATAAGATTTCCTCAAATGCCGTTTTTTTTGCACATGACCTCTCCCTTGCTTTAAAAGTGATTCCCCTTAGAATGTAAATCATGAGTCTCACCTTGTCTAGCTTTAAGAGACAAGCAAGTAGTTCTCTGAGGAATCAGAGTCTGTGCATCCATCCCTTCACAAAGAATTACATTTCTGTACAGAAGTATTCCATTCTTAAGTGCAATATAAACAAGAAAACAAATATGTTTTTCTGTTTAAACTGGTTTTCATGTTACACTTTTGTAGCATGTGAAATAAATCTTTGCATGCCTTTCATAAGGGCATTTAGAAAATAATAATGGTAAAACAACACCATCTCACTTTTATTCTCTAGAGTGTAGTTAAAGGCTGAATCATAGCCTGGCAAATTACTGTAAAACCATATAACAAACTATATCATCTCACAAAGCTATCGTTTAAATAGAGCCAGGGAGAATCAAAATCAAACTTGCTTCATGTAAAACAAAGTGAGATTCATTCTTCTGTGTATTTATTTGTTCAGATGATATACTTACATCCCTTTCCTTATGTCTGTTTACAAAAACTTTGTGCTGGGCATTCTTAATTTGGAAATTGCATGGCATCAAAATAATGAAGCCCCAATCCTAACAAGGGCCAATGGAAAGAACAGGAATAAAATATTTGCTAACAATATTACTGTTACTAAAAAACCTGTCACTTTTCAGCTGCATTTTGAATACAAGGAAAATTGAAGTCTGTTTCATACCTCCTGATCCCCCACAATGGAACCAACTCCATCCTTCAGTGACTGAGGAGCAATAGCAAACTTCCCCTGGCATGAGCTGTATCAAAAGGCACAAAATTATTAGGAGGGAGCTAAGTGGAGTAATAATTTTTATGGTCAGAATTATACAATCTGAATTTTTCAATAATATTTCTAGGGCTCTTAGGAACTTCAATGGAAGGAAATTACACTGTGCTTTAGTATTATCCTTCAAGTATTTGCATATATGCCAGATAACCAAGTAGATATCAGTGGAGATTCCCTCAGTAAACATTTTTTTAAAAATTGAACATAAAACCTTTAAAATGGTATTACTTCTTCCATCATCAAAATATTATGCTGGTGTAGTTAAATTTCCCTTTAGTCTTGGGTTTCAATTCTACAGAATTAAATATTCCATTTCAAACCCACATATGGTAGTTCAGTGATTTACACCTCGTCTAATTTTGCTAGACGTCAGAAGCCCTTTTAATGAGTGCTTGGAGGGTTTCATTCCATTATAGTTCCAGAGAAGCTGATGCTGCATTTTCTTTCAAATTCAAAAATTTAGTTGGCTGACGTCCAGCTTGCAATCAAATAATAATGAATTTTTAAAACAACTTCCCAGGCAGAATCTCTAGAATGAAATGTAAAAAATGCAAGAACGAATGTGCCAGACTTATACAAAGCTTCTCAGAGACTGTCCGAAAGACAGCACATTTCTGTAATCCCTCAGCAACAGAATTTGGAAGCTTTGGAATGTTTCTTCATGTAATCAACTGAAAATATTAACAATTTCACAGGTTCAGTGTTCCTGCTATATTAAAAAAAAAAAAAAAAAAGCTAAATGTGAACACAATCTGAAAAAAAATCTATTTAAAAGTTTCTATACAGCTAACTCTCTATTGCATTGGACAGGTCTGAAGTGCAGAGGCATAGCAGCAACCCACATATATAAGTGCAGTCAAGGAAGATAAATAGGATAAATAGGAGAAACTGTGGCAAGGAGTAAACACTAAACAACACATCATGAGACTTGAGTACTAAGTTTGATTCTACCACTGATTTTCTATATGAGCAGGACACAGCGCTCCATTTATCTTCCTTTAATTTCTAAACCTGGAACAGCCATTGTAATGCATCCTTTCTTCCATCTGTCTTCTCCCTCCTCTGCCTACCTGTTCTCACAACATCATCTGTGCAATATCCCCAGGCACCCAAAAAGAAAATCTCTGTACTCCTGAAATCAAAGCGAAAAAAGGACCCATGAATGTTATCAGAAACTAGTTGAAGAACAGTGAACAGAGAATTTCCCCATTAGTTTATAATAGTTTTGAATGGGTTCACTTTCCTCCACCTTTTATCTGATTGTTTGCAAGAGTCATTTTCATATTATAAAGATGATTTTCATAAACTAAAATGCCATTTATTATTCCAGTGAAAAGTGTATTGCCATATGGCCTATATTGCATGTATATTACTGATTAGGAGTCTTGCTAGAAAGTTATGTTGTCAAGATCTGCTGAGGTGGCCAGGTGCTCCTTGTGAAGATGTTTGTAAACATATTTACCACCCATGGTTAAAAACCAGTTATTTACAGGTTTAATAACACATAATTCCAAGCATCCTCTAATCTATTAGCGAAATATTTATATTATAAATATTAATAAATAATAAAACATTAGACAAGGAGCATTATAGCCAGGGTAAGAATTTAATCAATACCCACTCTCCTGCATATAAACAAAATCTTGCCACCCCATGCAAGATGCTTTCCTGCTTGTTCTGGGAATAAAAGGACACTGATGTCCCCTTACTTTTTTATATATAACTCTGTAGGATAGGTGACAGTTCAACTTCTATACAAAAGCAATTTTTATTTCCTGAAAGATAGGATTATGTCTTTTGATGCAATGATGCTCCTTCAGTTCCTTTTATTGCAATAGAAATATAAAGCTGGAAGAGAGGTTACCTAGATGTAGCTTTCTCTTTTTTAATCTAAAAAAGAGCCCCAGTTCACACAGTCTTTCTTCAGAGATCACATTTGCTAGACCTCTGACTGGTCTCTACTGTCTGTCACATCTCTGTTCCAAAAGCATCTTCATAGTTATTCCATTGTACTGAAAGGGGAATGATTCTAAGGCAAATAAAAAAAAAAAAAAAAGGAAAAAGAAATATAAATAATATAAATTATAGTAATATATTTAACTTCCCTTTTCCCTTTATTCTTTATTTTATTTTTTCCCATCAACGGTAAATGCAAACATGGTAAAGATTCTTTTCCAGTTATAACATGTCCTAAGTGTCATAATTTCTCTCTCATTGTTAGGCCTGTTCCCACTTTATATATCTGCAAAATTTACTAGCACATAGTTGAGTAAAGCTTAAAGCTTAACATTCATAAACACACTAATTATTTCTTTAGTGAATAGCCCCAAATTATATTTTTCATTATTTCAATATAAACTCCTTTACTATAGATTGGAATTCCCGTGACATAAAACACTTTGCAAAGTGTTTTTTCTGTGTTACCACATGCACTAAAGATGAAGATATTGAGTAATATAATTTTTACCAGTGGATAACTGAAATAAATCTTGTCTTATAAGTGGTTTAAGAGAGTAATGCATTGAATCAGCACATTTCTATTATTGTTAGGAAATTAATATAGTAATCATGCCTGGAATCTTTATAAACATCCTAAAAAATAGGCACAAATTAGGACATCTTGAATCACTGTGATCATTTCTCTGTAAATGTATGTCAGGTCTTTCTGAAGTTGCAGGTTTTTAGAATGTCATCTTGAAATGTTCTTGAAAAGACTCTTAGGAAGAGATTCAGGATGTGGTGACTCTATAAACTTCTTGTTTTACTGAATTCTAAAATCTACAGTCCTGCAGAATATGGATTGGTCTTGGTTTCAGCTACATGGCTACGTAGATTTGAAATCAATAAATGTTCGAAAAGATCTGGACAGAAGTCATTATTTCCTTTCTATTACCAACATCACATTAGCTCAGTTGCACTGTTCCTTTATTGTAGGTCTTACAGGCAAGTTCTGAGACACAAACTATGCCACTACACATTCTAGTACTGATTTGGAATGAAAACAGGGCACAAGATGATATCACAAATTACTCCACAAAACTTATTGCATGTCTAGGTTGAGATCTGTAACATTCTTGCCTTTTCCAGCTCTGTCACTTTACCAGAGACTTGCTTCTTCTCAAGTATAATTGGTCTTGTCATTTTTAGCCTAATAAAATCTATTTACTCAGATATTTCACCCCCCCAAAATGAGTAGCAAACTCAATGGTAGTGATTATTCCATTACACAGTATAAAAATGGCATATATTTCATGTATATTATTGATTAGGAGTCTTGCTAGAAAGTTATGTTGTCAAGATCTGCTGAGGTGGCCAGGTGCTCCTTGTGAAAATAAAAAAAATGTCAAAGATTTTATCAGGTGGAAAATACCAATTTTTTAAAAAAGAAAAGCATCTCAGAAGAACCCATGTAACAAAATTACTTCTGGAAGTTTGAAGAATTCAGCTGTTTGTGTAGCAGGTTTTCAACATGTGAGGTCTGTCAATATTTCTTTGATTAAAAGGTAAGAAATTGTTACATCCTTGTTTCTGATGGCAAAGGAAAGAATACCAAGGTAGGATATTAAAAATGCAACCTGCTAGTTTAAAAATTAAAACCAGATCTTCTAGAGACTTCTTTTCACTTTCCAAGCTGCTTTTCTTCTCTGTTTCCAAGAACACTGAAACCAGTCACCTGCCATCCTTTGAAGTCTGGGCTGCAGTATCTATCACGACAGTGTATTAGATCCAGGTATTGAAAATAGGGGCCTGCTTTCTTTGGATTTGAAACCAAAATTACAATGCTGTGAGCATTAAGTAATACTATAAAATGCCCAGTTTTGGTACAATTTACAAGAAATTCATTTAACAAAGTACCTGTATTGTAGGGCTTGTCCTTTCTAACTACCAGAGAATAAATGCTTAGCACAAGGAGCTCTGAAACCAGAAGCACTGAGCAAATTTGTCCATTTATCCCTTCGTGATTCTCTGAACTTATATTCCTGTATCTGCTGCATTGACAGTTTCAGAACCAGTAGTGTGAAACAAATCTGACTCAATCACTTAGCTCAGAACTATGCTACCAGGGAAAAAAAAAAAGAATACCCCAAGCCAAACCTGCTATGTAATTCAGAAGATGGTTGAACTACCTTCAGCAACAAGATTGCTAGAACAATTGAGTTACTCATATTCCTAAAGATTTCCAGTCATGCTAGGTAGCCTTGCTTTGTAAATAGCCCATATTTTCACTTAGGCGCTGGACAAAATACAGATAGAAAGATCCAGATACAAAACCAGTCATACATTTTCTAAATTCTTGGGAAATAACCCAAGTGAGAATATAAACAATGTAATCTGAGAAAATGGAGTGATGCCTTTTCAAAGGCTTTGATACTGACTGTTGGCTCGCAGCAGCATTTTGAAAATAGTTAAACATATTTTACTGGTAGCAATGTTTTTCCATTGTTCTGCTATCCCAGTGTGGAATCACAACAGAATGTGTCTCTAGGCAGAACAGAGACTGACCGACCAGACACTGGGTGGAAGAGTGACAGAAGTCTGAGACATACAGAAGAGGGAAAGAGGACAAGTATCAACATCTGAGCATGATCAGAGGTTGAGACCTGCACTGAAAAGGTTTACTATCTTCTCCAGCATTGGATTTTTCTTGAACTGGTAGAGTAATAATTCATTATTTTGAATAGTTGTAAGACTACCTGCTTAAATTGCTACATGTCTTTGGAGTGAGAAATAAACTGTAAATTAAGGAGAGCAGAAGGCTGGAGCATTGGCAAGGAATGTGGGTACACACTATGAGTATCTTTAATGAGAAGACTGCTTTGTGTCTGGGAGAAAAGGAATTTTCTGGATTATAGACCCAAAAAACACCATAGCAATTCAGGGGATTAAGGCTTCAATTCAGAAGCATGGAGACTTCAGTGAAGTCTGAACCTGGGCTATAAGCAGATATTTAAATTGCTACTTATTAGCAAAAGACTTTGCAATTTGTTTAATTTATATCCAGCTGAAAGAAAGTTCATCATATGCTTAAATGCTTTTCTAAATTGTAACTTCATAATGCTTTTCTGGAAACTGATAAGGAATATCTACAACAGTGTAGACTAACCATAGCATTTTTCCTTATTTCAGTACAGCCACTGTTACACAGCTACTAAATGCAGTCTTTATCTACTTCTAAAAATTAATGCTCCCTGTGGGAGCTTTGTTAATAGTCAGAATTTAATTGCTTTACAATGCCTTTTCATTGCAATCAGGACCATTTCTGGTAACTTGCTGGATTGTAGCAGTAACAAATCATTCATCACAGCAGTGAAAGTGATTATCCAAAACAGTTATGTAGAACTGGGGAAGGTTTCCCTCCAACAGAGTCTGTATTGCGGAATTTTTTTCCTGTATTTGTTTCTACTGCACATCACCTTTATGTGGAAGAAAAACTGAAATAAATCAATATTTTCGCTGGTTTGAATTTCTGAATTTAACTACTGCTTGACCTTTTTTGTCCTTGTCAGAGCCATTCTACCAGAAGGGAGTTCACTTAATTCTTGACCATGTGAGGGTACATTTTTTAACTAGACAAATAAAAAAAAAAATACACCATGCATTTTTTTTTCCCTCTAGATAGTCAGTTCCTTTTAAACCAGCCTGTCCTGGGTTTTACATAGTGAAATACTTGAAAAATCTGACCTACCATGCACTTCAGCAACCAAGAATCCCTTATTGGCTTCAGTGGCCTTTGGATCAGGATCTACATGAAACCTTGACAAATAAGAAAAGAGAATTTAAAGGGACGCATTGTTTCAAACAGACTCATTCAATTCCTTAGCAACAATTTAAGAAGTCGCAAGGGAAAGGAGTTTTTATGGTCTCATCATTTCTTTGATGTAAATGTGCACACTCCATCTTTTTGGCGTTTTGTTCAACAGCAGACCACATGAAAAAAGAGCCCCACTGTGCATAAAGAGAATAAAATATGTTCAAGAAGAACCAGGAAAAGAGATTCAGGTTAATATGAAGGTCAACCTCTTTCTGTGTTTCAAATCTGCACTTTGCTGAGATCTTAGAGAGGAGTAAAAAAAGCTTTAATCTTCAATGCTGTCATACCTTAGCTGGAGAAGAATCAAAACCCAAACAGAGACAGTTTTGGCTGACGTTAGAGTGGTAAATTGCTGTTAGATTTTAAATTATCTGTCCCTGAAACACCACATCTTATATGACACGTATTGCACTTTACATTAAATAAAGCTAATGCCTCATTAAGTGTATTAACAAATTCCCAGACCAGTTTTACATTCCCCTCACCTCTTTCTGCACAGAAGGGCAGTGCACTGGCCTAGCCCAGGGCACCTTAACCTGGTTACAGCCAGACATCTGGACCAGTTTGGACATTTCCCTGGCTGCTTCCACACCATATCCAAACTGAATCCCAAGAGCCAGCTGCGGTCGGATGCAGTTCCACAACTTAAAGATTTTAGTGTCCTTCCCCTCTCCAGCATGCGCTGGCCGGAGGTTACTCATGTGCTGGCCAGAGGTGACTATGCACCTCCATGAAGGCAGCAGGTACAGACATCAAGTCTGGACTCAAGGCCTCTTTACGAGCTTTCTGTCTGCAGAAGGGGAATGCAGCATGCCTCTGCCTCGCCAGCTCACTGAAGAACAAGCAGGCTGCACCGTGAGGTGTTTCAGGACTGAGGGACTGGGGATGGACACTGAAGAGCAAAGCACCTCAACAGGCTCTGTGTGAATGGCAGGTCTGGAGAAGTCTCCATCTCCAGTAGCCTGAAGAAGTCTGTCACAACAGGACAAGGGGTAATGGTTTTAAACTTAAAGAAGGTAGATTCAGAATATACACAAGGAAGACGTTTTTTACAGTGAGGTTCGTGAAACACTGGCACAGGTTGGCCAGAGACATGGTAGATGCCCCATCCCTGGAGGCATTCAAGTTCAGGATGGAAGGGGTTTGGAGCAATCTGATTTAGTCGATGGGGGGTTGGACAGATGACTTTTAAAGGTGCCTTCCAACCTAAACCAAGCTATGATTCTAAGTATGGGACACTTTCACACTCTCCCCAAACTCAGGTATTTTGGTTTTGGTGTGGGTTTATTACTTTTTAGAAAATAATAATTTAGAAAAAAAAAAAAAAAAGAGAAAGGGAGGGGAGCAGAAGCGGCTGGTACCTGGAGCACAGACTGACAGGACTGCTATGGAAATATCTATCAGCTACTTTGAGATTTCACTTAAATTTTTTTTTAACGCCAATATTTTATTTATCTACTCAGTTACCTCTCCTTTGCAGGAGAGCTGCTAGACAATGACAATGCCTTCTATTTATAACCTCTAAAAGCTGAAAGTCAATTCTTTCAATCCCATAACATCAGTATTCTTCCCCAGTAGTAGGGGAAAGAATGAAAACTGTCTTTTCTGCCTAGCTGTATCCTTTTCCTCCTTAAAAGTGAAAAAAGTAATACAAAAAAGGGAGTGACCAGTTAAAAAAGCCCACCCAAATCTGTCTTCCAAGTATTGTACTACCTGGGATGTACTATATTAGATTAACAAACAACCAAGCAAGAATCTCTTACTACTCTTTGTAGTAATACAGGTATGAGGGAAAAGGTTTTCACACAGACATTGAGTTCCCTGTTGTTTAAAACTATGAACATATAACTTGGACATGATAATTGGAAGTATGGGAGAAAAAGAAAAAGAATAAATGTCACCTGTGATACTTTTTAATGGCTAAATGTTAACAAGTAGTAAATCTGAGGAAGCTGTTTGTTTGGCAGTTTCTTAAAGGAATGACAATAAAAATGGTATATTTTGCTATGGTCTTTGCACATTGAAGCAAATTAATTTCCCTAGGAATGGACTATTGAACCCGAAAGCTGTTTCCACATTTTCTTGCTGCTCTGTGCCCACAAGCTGTGATTTTTATTTTCCCTTTTTGTATAGGCATTTTGGAAAGAGTTCATATTAAAAAAATTAAGAGCTTCCGATTTTGGTTTTGCTCCCTTCTTTCCTGTACTACAGTCTTCTGCTATAGTTCCCCGGGGGACAAAATAGTCTGTTTTTTCCATTTTTTTTACTAGGGGCTGTTCTATAATTAACTATTTAACTATTAGTGAAAGCACAGTTTAGAGCATCCCCAGGATGGGAAAAAAAAAAAAAAAAGATAAATTTCATAAATGCTTCAATTTTCTAGCTTTTAGAAATAGCTGCTTTAGCTCCTAGTCATGGAGTAGAAACCACTGTAAATGGATCTGGAAAGGTGGCAAGAACAACTGTATCTTCTATCCCATAAGTGGCTACTATTGTAACCCAAACAGCCCATCAGTAGTTAATTAAAAAAAGATGATAGTAAATAACATTACCCGAATGATGAAGACTGTATTAATTTACTAAAGCCAACAGCTTTCTGTGTAAGTCCAGAGCTCAGTGCCACGTTGTGTTAGCCTTCGGTACCTTTGAAATTTATTTGCTTTCCCTTTACTTTTTTTTATTGTGTTAATCTTCCATGTCCAAAATGATGGTGTTTAACTGGGGGAATTCTCTACTTCAGGTGCTTGATGAGAAGATGCTCCCTGTTTGGCAACATCCAGGAAAAAAGCTGATTAAATGCACCACTAGCTGCAATGAATTTTAGAAGAGAAGAGGGAATAAGCAAAGTCACAGGTTAAGATAAACAGCAGCAGGAGATTACAGCATCAGAAAGAAATTTATTTGGAATAGAAAACAAGGAATAAATATTTTTCTCTCCACCATGAACAAACTTTACATTTCAATCCTCTGGCTTAGTGCCTTTAGCTCTCATTTTAGGCTTCTTGTTCTACTGAATATTTTTGCATCAGAATTTTGCAGTCTCATGTCTTTTCAGCAACAGTTTAAAGTGGGTTTTTTTCCACCCTTTCATCCTCTAGTAACAAGCATAGACACAAACATACCTGATCTACTTTTTGTTCCTCTGTAGCTCAGAAGCAATTTATACTTTCACTTATTCAGTCTTCCATCCCTCAAGCATATTTATATGATATAGCTGACTGGATTCTTTGTGAAAAATTTTGAAACCCTTTCTGAACAGCCTATTTACTCAATGACTGCAGAAAAACCTTTCCAATAATTGTACACAAAACATTTGCTGTGAAAGTGGTATGTTTAAACTCTGAAGAGACCATAACCAGCTAGTTAAAAAAAATCATGGGTGCTCTAAAAAATTATTGATTTCTATTTCTCTCTATCTGTATTAATTCTTTAATTAAATGCATCTTTTGAGGGTGTTTAGGGGAGATGAAGAATATACCCTTTATAACACAAGCAGTACCCAGCAACCCATGGGCACCAGAACAGATGTGAATAATGGACTTATAAGTGCCTGCAGAATCTGCTGCCTCATCCAGGGAATTGCACCATTATTGATTTGCTGCCCATGAACCCTTCTCCCTTGCCCTTCAACCCCCCTCCATGGTGACTGCACTCACAAAGTATATCCAATTGAAAGCACCTAAAAATCAGACTGAAACTGCAGAGCAACATTAATGTGCAAATACCTGCTGCTGATGTGCTTTTGTTTGTTTGTTTGTTTTCCTAAAGAAAACTGGGTTTTAGGATAGCTATTTTCCATACTCTCACTTTCCTCTGCTTTTGGACGTTGCAGGGGAGGTACAGATTAGATATCCTGACAGGTTGTTATTCTACTACAAAGAGGGTGTTTCATGGAACTTTTTGGCGTTGATTCCTGACCAAGTTTTGGAGAAGATCACTGCAAACTATCCCTTTGCCATTACACCATCACAGGCTATGCTGGTTTTGACTTGAGACCCACTAGTGGAAGACAGTAGTTTGACAAGTGTTGGAGAAAGTGTATTTATATAGAGATGACACTTATCAACAGCTCAGTGAGTGCCAGAATTCATTCTTTATAAAAATAAAGAAGATACCCTGGCTGTCTACAGTCAACAATGCCCAGCACCTGGACATTGCTTTTGCAAAGCAGATCACAGCTTTTCTGATGCTTGAGAAGAAAAAATGTGAAGAACCAAAGTAACTGTTCTTAATACATAAACTGTAATTCTACAATGCTGTAACAATGTTGATGAAAAATAGAAACACGAGAGGCAGAAGAGAAAGGAAAAGAGGAGAAGGAAAACGAAAACCATTATCTTAAAAGTGAATTTGTTACAAAGCCAAAGAACAATATTAATAACAATGCAGAGGTATATCATTCTTTTAGAATGATGTACAAATTAGCCACCAGACTATCTAGGAATAGATTTCTTTTCTCAGCTAGAAATATGCATTCAGAGAAAAACAAACTAACCAGCTGCCAATCCACTGACTTTTTGTCAATCAAACTACACTATAAATGAGAAAGAGATGTCAGGCTGGTTACAATGAGGAGTTCAAATTGCAGCCTGCTGGCTTATCATCAGTCAAATTGTATTGTAAACAAGAAAGATAAAGACTTTAATATATAGTACAAGACCAAGGGAAAAAAAAATACACCTCACCTATTATAAGAGACATAGAAGATAACATGAAGTGAAGAAAATACTGTCATAAACAGCTTGATTTCTCCAGTCTTTTCACTTTTTATGTATCCCCTCTATGCACCATTTAACAGGTAAATAAAAAGGGGAGCTACCATTCTTACCACTCACATCTGTAGCCAGTAGCTTGCTCACACTAAGCTCTGTGGCAAAGATTCAGGTGCATGTATTGCAACAATAAATAGCAGCACTAATCTGTCACCCTGTGAATCCTGGACAGGTGGTTCTTAGCCATCTGCATTACTTTTCTCCCTTTTAAATTCTTCCTCTTTTGGTAGCATGCTGGCCAAATTCTTTTTCCCATATGTGCATAGGCTGTCTGGAGAGGAACAGAGCACCAATGGAGGGAAACAGATGAGAATCTCTTCCTTCTGTAATTAGTTCTGACCCTTGCAATGCTAAACAGAAATTTGGTGGGCAGGGAGGGGAATGAGCATGGACCCAGACTGATGAAGTCTAATTTGTGACCAAAAGAGAAAGTAGCAAAAGCAGGATGACAACCAATAGATCCTCTGACAATCCAGACCATTCAGTCTTTCTGCGGCTGTCTTTTTTCCCTGTATTCACATAGGGTCCAGATTTCTCTCTGTCACTATTTCCCCTTTCCTCAATCCTTGTATTTTTTCTAAGATGTTACTTGGCTTGAATTATATGATAGCAAAGCTGTCTTTAGTACATCAATGTAACTTAATAAAAATGCTACATCCTTTCATTAGTACTTAACCTTTAAAGGACACATTTATATAAAAACACTCATCAGGGCCCTCCTTTTGACTCTGGCTGAATGCACCTGTAGGATGCTTCAAATTTATCATGAGCATAATAATGCTGGTGTGAACAATATGATAGTGCTTATTTTTAGCTGAAAATGCAATATTCATTTGTGGAAAATGTCAGGATACTTTTTAGGGTCTCTATGTTCAGTGTCACAGTTTTCCCAGTTTTCTATATACTATTTATACAAAAGAAGCTGCAGTTTTAACCTGGTTTTCACCCAGAAAAAAAAAAATGTTAAGAACCCAAGACTGGCCTGTGAAACAAAAGGAGTCTTAGACTTCTTGGGCAAGGAGACACAGACTAATTTCTGAACAGGGAAAGTAAGAGCCATGTGGCTCTGGGAAGGGACATGTTTGATAAAAATAAATTGAGTCATGGAAATAAATTAATTCTGAGCCTGACTGGGCAAAAGGTCTGGAATTTTAAATTTACGTTCATGGTGATGCCATGGCTGCAGAGGCCTCAATACCATATTTTCAGCAGAGAAGCAATTCATGAGATTCTGAAGTAAATGGAGATTGCTGGGACTAAGGGGGAACTGCTCTTACTGTAGTTGTTCTCAGGCCTGAATATTCCCTCTCCCATTCAGTGTCAAACACTATCCTGAGTGACCACCCAGTCAGGGGTACTGGGTGCTTTTTTTTTCCTGCTAAAGGCAGCCTGTCTAATGTTTGTAAACTCTTTACAATCTGCTGGCATCATTGCTACATATCAGCAGTTTAAATATTCAATATTTTAAGTAAACAGAGGTCTCCGATCCTGACAGCCTGATAAATGTCAGAGGATTAAATTTACTTAGAAAACTGAAGTAGTTGTAAATTCATTTAGTATATTTAATCTGTGTTTAGGAGAAGGAAAACCCTTTCATTTTAATATTGAAGCTCAGTGTAATTTTTATGTGCATACTGTTCCACTCTGTTCCTAAGTATGTAACAGGCAAATAATGCTGTTTCTTTGGGCAGATGGATACATTACTAAAAATGACAAGCCCATTAGATCAACAAGGACTATATAATTATCATGGGGAAATAAAGGCAATAAATCTATCTGGTATAAATTATAGGCTTATGAAGTCATACATAATGAAATAAATATTTAATTTTTCTAAAATCCAAAATCTCACTTTAGAAAGGGGAATATTAAAAATTAATTTCCATTTCTTATGATGGGTACAGTGTGGTTGAGTGGTTTTAGCATGAGGATGTACTCCCAGGCGCTTCTTGATCCTATTCCTGGTTCTGACATTGATTCACAACATGGTCTGAGAGAAATCATTCAACCTCTCTGTATCCTTTCCCATCTGTAAAGCTGAGATAATGCTCACCCACTTCATACAACCATTAGGAGAATGAAGAAACATCTATCGTGCATCTTGAAGACATGAAATGCTCTAAAAATGCAAAATAGTATTATCCAAGAGATGGATAAAACCTTCCAGGGTTTGGAGATTTCGGCTTTGTCACCAAATTTCTTAGTACCCGTCAGGAGTGATTTCTCCTTCAATAATTTGGTCACCTCATCTTTCTATAAGATTTATTATTTCACTCTCCTAGCTAAAGCTAAGTCTGTCACCATCAAAAGAGAGATGTTTACTGTAAGCCAGCTCTTCCCTAAAAATAATTGGCAGCATGTTCCTTGCAGAGGCACAGCAGAGAGCTCAACCTCTGCAAAAGACTCAGTCCCTGACAATGTAGGTCCTGCTATACGAGCAAAGATACAAGTCTGCTTCCTAATTATAGAGAAAAGGTGAAGGAAAAGGGCTACCAAGGGATATAAAATTATGCAACAGGAGCACAGACTAAGAGAAGAAAGGTTTAATAATTAGAAATTTTGCTATGTATTTGAATAGAAACAGCTTCTCTACAAAGAATGAAGAAAATACTGCTTTTCATCACAAATTTTGCAAACCATATGGAATAGTGGGTCGCAGCTCTATTAATACAATTTTAAAACAGAAGTACAATTGGTCTCAGGTTTTAAACAATCATATTTTATGCTGTACTACATAGTATAGCAACCTATTCTATGCAGCATACTTTCAAAGTTATTTGATTTCTTTGTCTGTCTACCTGCCTACTCAGACAGTATTTATTGATCTCTCTTCACTATTTATTTACTTTTCTGAAGTAAAAGATAAATGATCCTAGTGATATCTTTTTACTTCATTGATACAATTTCAAGTACAAACTATATGTAAACATGAAATCCTAGTAAAATATTTTAGATATGTATGAATGCACCTTGTATTCTAAAGTGGTGACTCTTTTAAAAACAACCTTTACAGCTTACCAAAAAAAAAAAAA
>VWZY01009258.1:316441-343589 GCA_013399075.1 Chloroceryle aenea
AAAAAAAAAGTTAAACAAATATCTCTAACAATTTATTATACAATAACAATTATTTTATAATAACAAGTCCTCGAATATTAGCTTGAAACCCTAGGAGAGTTATTTTAAAAATATTAATGGAGGAAAATAAGGAATTTTAATGAATATATGCTAAATATCTTATGATTTGGAGCACTTAAGATGCAATCGATCTCACCACAGTGGTGACAAGTTAGGGAGTGGTGAGCACAGAGAATTATCATCAGACAAAAAACTCAAAACACAATTACATTCTTTGCTTGTCACCAAAGCACTAATGCTGAGAAGCAATTTACATACAAAATTGGAGCCACATAGCTAATGTACTCTGATTTTTCACTCAAACTACATTTCACTGACAGAAGGAGGTTTTTCTGTAGCCACACATGCAAAAGAATGGGTGATTGTGTTACTATACACTATCCCTTTTTCTATAACACTGTAGAATTATTTTGTCTTCTGACAAAAATTCTAAGTAGCCCCATGAAAACTGGCCAGCCCCTGTGTTCTCATCATTTCAATCCCCCTAAAAATACTATTTACAAAGTATGCAACTGGAAAGCTGCACTGAATAATGTATAAAGAACACATTTCTTTGAATTTCATAGCCTTTTGATGGCAAAAAATTGACAGACTGAAGGATTTTATTCTGCCATGTAGCAAGCTAGACGAAGAGCTCTGTAAAGTTTTTTCTTTCAAGCACATCCATCTCCTGGAGGTGGATACCTGGGAGTTCAATTATGCTTTTTTTCTTTTTTTTTTTTTTTCATCTCTATATACCTATATTTGGTGGTAATTTATTCTTCTTCAGTAATCTTCTCCCAAAGGTCAAACTGACTGCCTAGAATCAGCCTTTTCTTCTCTATGATGTGCAATCATTTCCTTGATGATGCTCAGCCATTCATACCTGACAGGACAACTGGCTGGTCTTTTAGATTCAGAGGAACTCTGCTGACTTCCCCTGGGTGACTGCAATGTTCTGTTGCAACAGCTCACCTGTACCTCCTGGGTCCTGGTCCTGGCAGAAGAGGGATTTCCCACTTCCAAGGGCAAGGCCACACCCATGAATGTGCACAGGGTTGATGTGCTGGATTTACCATGCCTCTGAAAAGAACATGCAACCCACAGGCACCAAACGGACAAGGAGTGTTTGTCCCAGTGCAACAACACCTGCGCTGGTTAAACAACTTCACTTTCTCATCAATTCAATTGCCTTCCTCCCCTTCCATCCACTCTCCTAATGGGCATGTTGTTACCTGTGTTTTATTCCCTCTGTAAAAATTAGACATAATATACCATCTGCTTTCTCCCTTAGTCAGCACCTACTATATAGTATTATGGGCAAGAGCATCAGGGGATCTGTTTAGGGTGCAGATATATTTTTAGTGACTTTTATTTGTAGAAAAGTAGATTTGTCCCTTTTCAAGGATGATTGTTACATTGTGCTTTTTCTGAGAAAGCAGAATTAATAAATTAACCCCTGCAGCAGTCTCAGTTACTAAAAGCATATTGCACGTGAGATATTTAATGGGCACAGGTGGTGTGACCATTTTAAAAAATTAGGGAGAATATAGCTTCTTGGTTTTCAATTTCCTCCCCAAAAGCCAAAAAAAAAAAAAAGCACATTTTGTTCTGCTCCAATTAGTATGTGTGCCAGTGCATGACTTGCAAAGCAGGCAGATGCTTTCAATGAAGTGTAATGTAGATTTTCATTAATCTTCTTTGGCACAAGACTTTTCTTCTGCTATGTGTATGCAGGAAGTAATGACTAGAAAAGATGAGCAATCACAGGCAGTTCAAACCAACTTAAGCTGGCTTTTGCAAGGAGCAAGATAGGGTCATAATATAGTATGGTTCCCTCAGTGTCTGGCATCTCTGGGTTTCTGCTTTTTCATTGTAACAAAGGGTTTGGGGTAATTCCTTTTTAATACACAATATCAAATTCAGATACAGGAACTCTAAAGAAATTAAAAATCAACGTACTGAAAAATGCATGCATTTCAATCAGGTATGTGACTGATCCAAGAGAAAGTCACAGCTATGTCTTCCTTACAGCAGGCAGAGAATTAAAAATTGTACTTCATGAAACCACTTTCCTGTTTAAAATGGAGTAGGGAGAGTTTTCCCATCTTGCTGGAAATCAAAGCCTATCAATGAACAGTTTTAAAGTAGAGTTGTAATTACTTTCATTTACTCTCACCACAGTTTAGGGGTATTCTAGATTGCTTTAACTATGGCTAAGGAAGAAAAAAGCTTGGGCCAGAGACTGTGCATCTTTCCTCTTATTGCATAGCCTAGCCATGTTATTCGACCAGAGACAGTTTCCATGTCTGCTGAAAGCCCATACGCAGCAATAAGAACTAAAGATGCTGCAGATGCATTTGCCAGTAAAAAAAAAGTGCTCTCTTGTCAGGAAAAGACTGGCACAAAGAGTAAAAGTCAAACATAAACCACCCCTCGGAGATACTCTCTTAGTAATTGACGATGCAAGTTTTCCAAAGGTGTGTTGTCGCCTTTACCATAATTTACTTTTTTTAAAAAAAATCTCCTTCTTGAGATCACTGTTATTATTACCTTTTGCTTTTCCATAGTTTCCTTCCGTGTCTTTTCTTTTTCTTCCATAAGAAGATTACCTGAGGCTGATTACCTTTGCATTCCCTCCCTTCATTTGTGAGCTTTGCATCTTATGTTTTCCTACAGATGTAGGAAGGGAGGTAACAGATTGCTGGCCTATGCATTACATTTGGGGATTAATGAGACTCAGAAGTTCATGCTCTCTCAGAGATGTTGGACTGGGCAAATACTGTTGCTCAGCTGTTTGATTTCCAGTTTCAGAAGAAACTTTCTCACAAGTACAAGGTCAAAAACCTGGCTTCTTACCTGAAAGCCTCAATCTGGTTTCCAGTGAGAAGCAGATCCCTAAACACATTATGTGGGCTAGTTCTAGGCTAAGATGACATGTTTGACATCTTTGTATAAAAGAAATCAAAGCAAAAAGTTTCTGTAATAACAAAATGATTAATTATACAAATGGATTTCTATTTACAGTGCAAGTGAAACGATGACTTAAGAAGATTCCAGAGCAACGTGCAGGAGAGCATTGCTTTCAGGAAGAGCACAAGCCAAAAACGGAGTGAAAAATGTATGCCATCATTTGAGATAATACACATGGGATACAAAAATAAGTTCTAAAAATTTAGCAGAAGGAAATATAATTCTTTCTATCCTCTTTAGAAGCATACAAAACCATTAAGCCATTGGTACAGGAGTATAAAAGTTTCCTGAAAAAGCATTAAAATAAAAAAGGAGGGGAAAGTGGATTTAATCTACTGTAAGTATTACCTTTTCCAAAAGCCATGCAGAATAAACCAACACTTTTTCCCAAAACCAACATGTGGCTTAAATAGTGAATATTTCCAGGAAAAAGAAATGTAACTTATTCTGTTTGGGAAGCACACCTGCTTTTGGATACAGGTTGTGATGGTGGAACTGGGCAAAATGTTGGGTTTCCTAGAATTAGCAGAATGCAGAGATTTTATAATATAGCTTTCATTTTTTCTTAGCAGAGTAGAATCATTACAGCTTAATTTCCAGGTATTAGTTAATGAGTACAACTAACTGAAGACAGACGGTCCCACTCTGCTCTCAGGTTTTCCAGCCTTCTGCAGAGGAACCACCTACTTATGGCTGTCAGAACTGTCAGAGCTTCCTGCGAACACTGGTCTGAATGATCAGTTCTCAACTAGAAAACATAGCGGGCCTCTGCAGGTTTTGCTTTTTCTTCAACATGAAATTTTAGAGACTAGGGTTAGACAGGCCAATAAAGGGAAGAAAACTGGCAATCTGTCAGGCCTCAGATCTCAGCTACTTCTGTATCCATTGGTCTAAAACCTTAAATAGATGCTACCTCTCTCTGATGGCTTTTGGATTTTTTTTATTTCCTTTAAAAAACAGAGGTAACACAGCAATGCTGCCACAGGAGCTGAAACACCACTTACTGCCCAGATTTTGTAAACACACTGCAACCTGCTCTTTGGGATAACTGCGCTGTCTTGTCAGAGTTTCAGAAATGTTTGCTGGAGTTGGGAGTAATACCCATGTACTTTATCAAATAAAGGATTTAAATTCTAAAAAAATGTTCATTCACAAGTTAAAACAAAGCCCACTGAAGCTAGTGTTTCTCTTGTTCATTCAAACTAAAAATTATCACACTGCACCTTGCACAGATTTGCAGCGGTGTTACTGTATTTATTATTGTAGTTCTGTCATCAGGAGACCATGGCAGAGCAGACAGCAGTTCTGATCTCTGACCTTAAATGTTTTGTGATCATTTTTCAGCATGTGACATCATGTAAATCTGTTAATGGTTCATTTTCAGGTGTATATCTGCATCTATTCATCTATGGGTGTAAATTAATGATGTTTGTCAGCTCCACAAAGTTAACATTACATTTAGATACATATAGAAGCAAAAACTCACCTGATTCTACCACAATAAATTGACTATTCAAGCTCAGAAAAAAATATTTAATATTAGAAGACCAAAAAGCAGAATTGGCTGCAGAAACAGCTCACAACTTTCCTGCATCTTCAGTCATTCCACTCAAAAAAATCACTGTAAGTGACACCCATTTCATAACTGAGGCATTGAAAACCACTGGCTAATGACAGTAGATCCAAGAATGTGTATTTGAGCATTAAAACTATTTATAGAAATTATTGATTCAGTAGATTATGCTGAAACAGAACCCACTTAGGCTGGATTTCCTCTGTATGTATCTTACCACAACAAAAGTGCTCAAACAAACTAACTCGAGCAACAACAAATGGTTTGGTTTAGTTAGATGGTTGGGCCTCCTAAGCAATTCTATTTCATAAATAAGTTCAAAACTGGATGGACATACTGTACTGTATACCTAAGAGGATGTAGTTATAAAGGAAAAAGTCTTGCTTTTAAGGCTAACATAAATGTAGAGTATTTCACTGGCTAAGATAAATAATAATTCTTTAGCTGCAGAACAACAACAAAAAAATNTCATATGAGTTAAAAGCTTGAAGGCAGATAAATCAAGAAAGAAGCCAGGGGATGGGCAGGAAGTGATACTCAAAAGAGGACCATCAGGCTGACAGCTTGCCTTTTGCAGCAATATTCCAAATGATTTAATTTGTCATTACCTTAAGGGAGTTTTCACTTGGATAGCATAAATATTAAATCTTTTTAAAGATTAAAATGCCAAAGAATCTGGTTTGAACTCTTTTTTTTTTCCTTCCATACAAAACAATTTATCAATAAATATAGCACACAGGTTACAAAGAGACAAGTAAACCTGCCACGATATGATCTTAGAAATGACTAACTATGGATGTCATTAGTGTAACTCTAAACTGAGCTTTTAGAACATTAGCTTTGACTCTTTGTGACTTATTTTGGCTACGGAGCCTCTTTAGGGTGCTCCTTATATAGAACTGTTAGTATGTCAAGAAAAAAAACAAACCACAGTCATAACTAAGCAAACAATTAAGATTAACCAAACCTCAAAAGAAAACCCCCAAACTTAGCATGTCACATTCATATGTTCATTTATATTTTAAAACCCATTAGGGAAAATTCTTTAAAAGACTCAATATCAGCTACAATGTAAATGTGGCATTGGGACTGTGCAGTAACATTCAGGGTGGCAAATGGTGAACAGTTTAGGGTCACATTATAAGAATAATGCACAGTATAAATAAATATTCTCTCAAGAATATCTCTCAAGAGGAGATTTAGCACCTGTATGCTATTTGAATATTATTTTCTGCCTGAAAGCTGAAGAAAAGAAACAGTTAAGGTATTTCTTGGGCTCCTGAAGTGAAGCTGGGTCAGACTTAAACAGTAGATAAAATATCTCTCATGAGAAGGAGAGATGTGTGACTCATTTGCTGAGCCCCTCCTGGACAGGAGGATCCTTCTCGGTACACCCTATGCAAGCTCAGCTTCTTTCTGCTGGCCTAAACTGATGCTACAGCTCAGAAAAAGAAGTGAGTTCCTGGGAGGACTGTCCCCCTCAAAAACAGAGAAGAGAGAGTGGAAAGCAGAGGGCAGCAATATAAATAAAGCTGCCAGCATCACAACTTCGGGCAGGGCAGGTGTAAGGTAGCAGCTTGGAAGGGAATCCTTGACCTGTGGTGGGGAAAAAAACCCCAGACAGTACAGAGGAAAAGCCTTAAAAACAACTTCAGTAGGACCAACTACTATAGCCTCAATCTACCGACCCTAGAAAATGCTGAGCACCACCTTAAAAGCTGATCTTGTTGCCCTTACGTGTGGAGGGGACTGTGTCTGGGGCAGAATTCAACCCAGCACAGAGAAGACATTCCCCAGAAATAACCCAGGGACGGACAAGATGGGAGATTGATGATGGCATCAGACCACTGAATAGCAGGAGGCAGAAATAATCTGCAGCCAGATCAGGTAGCAGAAACAGAATCACAGAATGACTTTGGTNCAGAGGGACTATTACCTGTCTATTCCTGCTGGCCACAGTGTTTCTAATACAAGCCAGGATGCCATTGGCCTTCTTGGCCACCTGCAAACACTGCTGACTAATATTTAGTTGACTATTGATCAATACCCTCAGGTCTTTTTCCAACCGAAATCCACTGATTTCAATAAAATCATGATTTTGCAAACACTGAAAATAAACAGAAATCTGTGCTGTAAAACAAAAGAGAAAAAAAAAAAAAGAAGAAAAAAAGAAAAAAAATGTCAACTGACAATTTTTATTATTCAGCGGTAATAAAGTTAGATTCCAAGCACATGAAATAACAATTTATCAAAGCCCCAGCCCCAGCTGGAGAATTCATGACTTCTGGAATACAAACAGTAAAATCCTTAATGAGACAAGTACCACAGATAAAACTGCTGCTTCAGAAATACCCTAAGCATCTGCAGTTACCCAATTAGTGATCTGGCAGGAATGTGAGCACAGTTGCCCATTCAGCTCTACAGAAGAAAAATAAATATTTAATGTATGTAAACTCAGTCACTGACTGATCATTAAACATTACCCTAAAGAAACAGGAATATCTTATAATTTACTCAGCCACATTTTTTCAGCCTTTCTCCACATCTTTGTGTAGATTAAGGAACAAAAGTAAGATTTAAATTAAGAGCTCCAAGTTTTCATAAAATAGCTTCGTGTGTTTATTGTATACACCACAGCACTGCAAATAACTATGTCTAAAATATAGTTTATGACTGAGAAAAAGAAATGCATATGATGCTTAACACCCCTCCATCTCCTGTAGGGTTTTCTGGGGAGCTAGGATAAACATTCATCCACTTCTCCCTCTGAAGTGCAGTCTTGCTTCTCAGAGGAAAAGGACCATTTCACTTACATTGCCTTTGCCCCACACCTAAGCAAGAAGACATCATGAGCAATGGTGGGCCAAGAAATTGTGGAGTCAGGTCATGTACTGCTGGGCATCTCTGCCTAACCCACCCAGGAAAGCACTGCAAACAACTGGCTAGCCAAAACGAGCTCAGTGACCTGCCCTTCTTTTCAGCTGTCAGCATGGCAGGCCGCTGTGGTTCAACCAAAGCCTAGCTGCTCTACATCTCATTGAATGTTCCTGCAGCTTCTCAGAATTGCTGATCTGTCTGTCAGCTCTGCTCCTCGGCAAGGGAGCTGCTGTATTATTAGTAGCTTTCTGCTACAGAGAAAATAAATACTGTAACACCCCTTCAGCATGAACATGACTCAAAATAATAAAATTTTTAGGACAACAGCTTCTTACATCAAGAAGAACAAATGTATTCCTGATGAAACAATAGGAAGGACCAAGAAATGTTATCAGGAGGTAGCCACATACTCCTGAAGTTGCTCCTACAACCACAAGCTGCTTTCTCCATACCTCACCACTCACCTTTGGAGCTTCATCCTGCCAGCTTCACAAGACTAAACTTGCATGAACATTCTGCCAGCAGATCCTGTCATACTAAAGAAACAAAATTTTGTGCAGGTGAAATTAAAATAGCACTTGATATTTCTTGATAATTTTCAATGTATATTATCTTCAAAGACCACTAATTTTAAAAGAAAAGTCACTCTCCTATATCAGAGCACCCATGTTAAGGAAAATATCATCTACTCCTACAGCAATATCATAAGCTGGAGCAGCCATCCACCTCTTTCTACTGTTCATGTTGCAGCAGTTAGATTAACTGCCTTACAACCCCGAAGGAATTTGCTACTTAAGGCACTTTTTGTTTCATGCATAACATCCAGAGCATGATGAGCTTTTGATTAATCATACAGTGATTAATTACTTGCACACTTAATGGTTTGAAATCAGCATAGCAATCAGCTCCTCAGCACAGCATATTCCCATGTTCTGAAGCTGGCCAGTTAGCTGCACTAAATGTATAGGTCCCATACTCCTGTGTACATTCCTCATATGTTTAGGTTATGTTCTTAGAGCACTTTCATGAAAGTGGCATAAGCTGACCTGTTACTACAGCAATACACTGTGGTGAGCATCATGCAAGGAGATATTTTCAACATGTATTAAAATGTAACTGTATTGAATCAAGAGACGGATCCAACAACATTTGTTATCAGATAATAAATATACGTGGTTTGCTGGGCCAGACAATATATTTTGAAAATAAAGTTGCCTTATATACACAAACACCTATTTTAGACAATAATGTGAAATATACACCTTTCTCCTTAGTATAGCTCAGATTTTAAAGCAGAAACTTGTATGAGTAAAGACAATAATAAAGCATACACAGCTTGGAAATGTAATAGGTGGGAAATAAATATTATTTGTACCTCAAATGCAGCCCCAGACAACTTCCTATTAGGCCAGTAGGTCCACAAGCAGAGGATAACACCTTTGTCCCTGTATAAGCCTGGCTGTGTCAGGTCACACTAGAGACCCTTAAGCCCAACAAATGTCCCTTGACTATCCTCTGACAACACTGAATATCCAGAAAAGAGAAGCAGGATAGGGAAAAGATGATTAAAGTGATTAAAATATGATCCCATGTTGCAGTAGCTTGTGGCTCAGACTGCTTCAGACAGAACAGGTATTTCATTATTTAGGTAAAGAGCCTGTTCACGTGCAGTTTGGACTCTCCCTTTCACACATTTCTTATATTTGCTTTAATCCCAAATGTTCTTTCTGATTAGTACACATTGAAATACGCTTGAACCCTTGTCTCAACTCTTACCTGGCTGGGGGGCTCACGAGTGGCAGAGTGAAGGGTATCTCCTCCCATTACTTTCTAGTATCAAGTAATAATTTTTGTGAATTACCTGTTAGAAACAACTCTTCTTCCACTTGAAAAATGAAACTCAAAATGGAGGCTAAAAAAATATGATCCTGTTGAAGCTATTACCTGTATGAAATTTTAACAGAACCAAGGCTTTTTACAGCATTCGTGCTATTTTCTTGGTTTAGGATTGCAGAACTAGAGGCCCTGTATCATCCTGAAGCTTTAGGGATTTTTATTTTACTTCTACGTAAAGCATCCCTGCGCCTTACACAGTGCTGCTTTCCCCATGTATGCCTGTTCACTTGGTGCCATTTCCCAAAGATCTGAGATAGTGTTTGAGCAAAGACATTGCCAGCGCAATTTGAGAAGTTTCCCTGGTAACCGCTGCTGACATCTCTAACTCAAAACTGAAGACTACAGCTCTCTAACACCCTTACACGGCAAACTGCCTTGCATCAGCTCAGCTAAGGAACCTCACGAGTGACAATTCAACCTCACCTGCTTTTCAGAGAGTTAAGGTCCATGCTCACAGACATTTCCTTCACCTAAAGAAAGCAGCCCCCACCTTCCCCAGTCTGCAAGCAGGGAAAAGGCACACATAAAACTCTCAGAAAATGTTTGGAGTGTTTGGATCTTTACCACTGCAACAACAAAATTAAAGAGGGGCAAGCCTTAGTGCCAACACAGACAGGAAAAGCAAAAAAAAAAGATTGAGTGTAGAAATAGTAGAGCAGGGTGAAGCAGAGAAGCAGAGAACTATAAACCATTACAAAGAGAAAGTGCTGATAGGTGAATAACACTGCCACTAGAGAGGTCACAAGGGTACGACCAGAGGGGACCTCTGGTGCAGAGTTCACCCTACAAATGGTCAAAGATAATTAATGCCACCACAGCTTAGCTGTAATTAGTGCATGGGAACAGTTCATAGAATGGTTGTGATGGTTAATATTGGGGATTTTCAGAAGTATACAGAAAGCTTTTTTGTCCTCAACCACTTTCAGCCCTTCATTGTCGTTGCATCCCAGGTCAGGGATGGGTTCCACTGCAATTTAAAATACAGATGGAGCACAGAACTGATTATGTTTTGCTGTAGCTGCACTCACCAGCTCTCCTGACCAAGAAGCAGGCAATGTCTTCAAGGACGAACATTCCCTCTAAAATTTCCAAGCCATGTATTACAGCAGCAAGCTTTCAGCACACTTTCAGAATCTTTTAACACATTTTCTCTCAGATGACTAGAAGGGAAAATGTGCTTTCCACTGTTATCATTACATTATTGTGCCTTCTTTCCATTCACTCCTTGATTTTCTAACTGCTTTAACATGTTCAAGAACAAGCCACACATAAGAGTGCAACTCACACTTTAACAGACAATCATAAATTTAGATTTGAATTACACTGCTAGTGCCATGCTGTGCAGTTGCTGGGTGGAAACTAGGCCACTATAGAGGAGGTAAAGACACAAAAGAATGGATTTTTTTGTAACGGTGCTGTCAGGTACAATTGGCAGGTCAGCATCTCCACTTCCTGACTACCTATGAAGAGACACAAAACCCCTGGCCCTCACCGTGTTCAGGATTACATCAAATGAAAATCAAACAATATATCTCTTTTGGAAAACCTGGTATCATCACCTGACCTTCATGTGATACAACTCTCATGCCTGCAAAATCAGAATCACCCTCATGAGAATTAAAAAAAAACCAGGTGTTAAATTCTGTGATTCATACGCTTTTGGACTTCCCTCTCTTTGCTCCAGTACTGGCCTAAAACCAACTGTAACCTTGTGAGAGCCCCCAGAGCAGGGCATCTGACAGCAGGCCAAGGGAACTGCAGGTTAGGACCTGAACTAAAAGAGATCTAAGCTAGACTGACCTTTGAACTCTGCTTGCAGATGTCATCTGTAGAGTCTAAATTTAATCCTCCTAACAGAAGACGCAATCCTGAAACCTGGCAGTGAATCCAGGATGAATTTTAGCTTTTTCCCCAGGATAATCTGTAAACTCGTTATATGCCTTAAAATGTCTGTCCATGGTAGGAAAAGGGCAGCAGAAGGTCCTCAAGGTGTCCAGGTGAAAACCCATCAGAAACCATTCATGAGGATGTTAGGGACCAAATTTCCAGCCATGAAGTTTCTGATCTCTGTTCTGCTGGGTGAAAGCTGTAGCTGCTGATTCAACAGTTGTGCTTCATCACTTGCACATTTCCATAGTTCTGACTTTTTCTTACTGAGCCTGATGCTTCAGGGCATCACAGCTCTGATGGGTCACATCTTCTTCCATGTTCTGCACAATGCAGGTGACCACAGGGGTATGGACAAGCATCTGGTCTGACAGGGTAGCATGGGCTACACAAGTGGGGACTGGGTCACAGAGCTCTCCCCCTTATCCTAAGAGCCTGACAACCCAGGAACTTGCAGCTTTGAGATTCTTCTGCCTTTGGCCCCTGCTAACATAGCCAATGCCATGTTGGTATCACTGCAGAGCTGTTATGTGCACATACACCAGACTTTTCTGTTAAGTAACGCTGTCCCTCACTGTTCTTCCTCACTGCTTAGCCCTACCTGCTAACCACAAAGTGATTACGACCTTTCCTTAGACTACTGATAAACAGAGCAGTATAAGCAGGCCATTTCTCAGTGCTTATTAAACATGATAACAACTGAGCACCATGACAGAACAGAAAACAGAGGCAGGGCTGCAGGCTGCTGAGTTTGCAGCTAGCTGAAGACTCTTGCCTGGTTTCCACAGCTGCAGAGCTGAGTGCACCTCACCCCAGCTGCTCACAGCAGCAGACCCATGACATAAAGATATTCCCCCTCCTGCCTGGCGTGCAGCCCACCTTCGAAAGCAGACAAGTAGGCTGCACGGGCAACTGTGTGCACAGTGGAGTCAAGTGTGGCGAATCTCACTGCCGCAGGGAGGGATCTAAGGCACGGTGCCGTCATGCCCTGAGATCTGGCCTGACTTCCAGTTTGCACAGCAAACATGACATAAAGCTCAGCCTAAGATTTGCTGGCCCAAGAGTTGCTCCTTCACATAGACCCAGCAGCAGGTACACCATGCTGCTTTATTTAGCTGGTTTTGCTGTAAAACAGATTGAAGAGGCAGGTAAAGGGAGGGCAAAGACAGAGAACAGTAAGGGGAGGTTGAGTAGGTCATCCTTGTCTCTAGGACCCCGTATTGCTCATCTCCCAGACATCTAACTCATTTTTTCCTAGGGAAAAATCTGTTGAATTCTTACCACTTGACTGGGGTGGAATTCTTAATTATAATTTATAATGATCTTTGTGTCCCCAAGTAAGAGGTACAATACAAATATGTGACATTATAAAAGGAGCCCTTACGTCCAAACTCCTTTAGTAGTGCAGAGGAAAACGAATACTCATGGCTTAATGTGCACTGTAGTAAGCCCCTTTGATAAAGAAAATAATAAAAGATAGACTTTTAAATCTCATCTGCATTTTTGCCCACAGAAACATTACAATGTTCCAGCTAACTATCTTTTTAAGAATGACTGAGCCTTTCCATTTTAGTTTTACCTTTAGTGAAAACAGGACAGAGGTCAGTGTTCACTGCATTGGAAGTCATTTAAAGTGCAAAATCCTTCTCAGAAATGGAGCTTCAGAAAGTGCTGTGCTTTGAAATATTACCCTTAATTACATTTTAAAGTTCCACGTTAAACAGGATTGCAGATAACAGGTACTTCCAGCCAGCAAAGCCTAAGGATAGGCTGATATAAAATAACTCAGAACAGTAACCTGCAGAGATTAGAATGCTGTGAGAAAGATATTCCTGGAGGCACTGGGCTTTGTTTCTGAACTACTTTTGAACTAACAGCTAATGGGATAGCTTTCTTCCATTCCTCCTTTATAACTAGATACAAGCAAATGGGAGAGAATGACAAATGACATTCAGCTTCAACATCACTTTTATAATAAAAAAAAACCCCAACAAACGGATTAGTAAATACCTCTGGGGTTCCACATTCTCCGGGGCAGATTTCTGCTCTACATCACACCAATGTAAATCTGCAATATTGTCAGTGAAGTCAGTGGAAGTAGCTGGGCATTAGACAGACAATTTTGAGCAGAACAGGTTAAAACTGATCTGACTACAAGAAGAGACAAGCAGATATTTTATCATTCATTAATGGGTGAGGGGAGCACAGCAGTATGCGAGCTCTGGAAAGGCTGTTCTGAGCCATTTTTACTTTATTGCCTGCAAGATGGAGGCTTTCTTTTTAAGGCACATACCACTGAACTACAAACTATTCCCAAAAAATATTTTTAAAGTAGCTTTATACAAAAAAAGTACCTTCCCTGTCCTAAGATACCAGCTTATCTTGCCAATAATCATATGTACTTGAATCATAAATTCTACTGCAAGCAGCATTTCAGTTTGGTGACAAGAGCCAGGATCCAGGTAACTTACTGCTCAGCTCAGCTCAAATAAGCGATCTGTTGATCTTAGTCCCTGTTGAGAGTTCACATCTATAAACATGAACATTTATTTCCTCTCCTTATGATATGCCTGTCTGGTTTTGTTTTAAACTGGGAAACATATAGAGAAATAAAACTTATCATCTGCTGTGATACGCACATTGTCTGGGAAGGAACACTAATGTTTCACATTAATGCTGCCTCACATTCACATGCTGGATCCTATGCCAAGTGAACTAAGTGGCTCAATAATTGGTTTGAAGCCCTGCTTGACACCCTTGTGACCACGAGTCAACAGTCCTGACTCTACCGTCTGCTTCGAAAATTAGATCATAATAATATCTTCATTTGCAGAGCTCGTCCTTTGTGATACATACCTGGGCAGATGAAGACATTTCACAGAATCACAGAATCACTATGTTGAAAAAGACCTTTAATATCATCAAGTCCAACCATTATCTAACTCTACACTCTTTCGGATGTGAAAGAATATGGGCAAGTAAGTATTAAGTAATACTCAAAAGTGCCCTTACATGATGCACACTTTCAACACTGACAGTTCTTCAACTAACCATCATAGTTTTGACCTTAAGAACTTCTATGAACTTTCAGTTTCTTTTTGTTCTTACTTCAGCTTGTAACAGACTCCATGGAATAGTGCAGCTTTGATCAACCTAAGCCAGATAAATTATAATAAGATTGATTTTTAAAGCAAAAAATTTTTCCTTCTCCTCACATATTTTTTTTTTTTTTTCCCATGTACCCTTATGCCTAGTACATCTTGTGCTCTTTGATAAGATGAATCTTTCCCACAGAATTAATTCGGATGACCTACATTCAGGCAGCTGTGTGGCAGCTTCCAAGCTTTGATACATCAGGCTCTAACCTTAATGGACCAGCCAACATACTGACCAACTCAGCATGACAGAAACAAGAATCTTGAATTAAGTATTCGTGACTTAACAGGACCCCAGTTCGGAACCTCTGAGTTGGCAGTCAGGCCCAGAGAGTAATAATTAATTGAACCAAATAACGAGAAATATTCAACAGCTTGTCCAAGAAACCCTCTCTCTAAACAGACATTAACCCATGCTTTGGAAAGTTTCCCTGATAACCCTGGGAAATTACTGACAGATTTATTTCCCAAAACAAAGGCTTCAAAATAAAAATCCTTCCTCTTTCAAATCATTCTTTGATACTCACTTTCTTTAAGGCTTTTTGTACTCATGCAAAAGAAAAAAAGCCAAAAGAAGCCGTGCTGGCTGAAGCTCTCTGTATTTACCACTCACCTCATCAGATCACACAATGTAGAAGCAAGATCCACATCTCTCTACAGTCATACACTGTGATGCACAGAGCAATAGGGTTAAATTATTACAACAAAGCAATGTTCTGGGAAACTGAACAAGCTGACACAACAGAAAGTTTTTTATTCCTTTATGTCAATGAATTCAGGTAAATGTAAACCTGAATGTAGCCTAAAATTACTTTCATCATGGGCACACATCCGATATTTTATCCGTTTTGTGGAACAGAGTGTTTTCTTCCCTTGACAGCAACTCTTCATTGGTCTCTCTGGGGCAAATAAATCACCAGAAAGAAGCATGCTGCTTGGTTTATATATAATTTAAAAGTCACTGGCTTGACCTTACCTCAAAATGAACAGTGAAAAAAACCATCTTCCTTCCTGAAAGATTAAACATACTAACATGAAGTCTGAAGATTTCTTTTTCCACACAGCCACCCCTTCCCTAAAATGCCCATGTCATCCTGAGCGATTACTCTGCACCCCGGAAAAAGGAGCTGCAGTGCACGCACAGAGTCCTTGCTCCCCTTGGAGCTGAGGTCCTTGGAAAGCCCACCAGAAAAGATTCACGTGTAAATATGAATTTTAGCTTTGCTGACTACCTACTGCATTTTAGCTAAGGATTTATAAATACATAAAACTTTGCCAGAAAATAAACAAGTGCTGTATCAACTGAGCTTCCCAAAACCTGCAACTGGATTTGACTTAATACCAATAAACCCACTTTTCGTAGACAGCTGTAACATTGCGAAGAAAGAACAAAGCTAAGCGCTATAAAAACACCTCAGAAAACCAAAGCACACTGTTTTCCAGCCTTGCACCACACCAGTGTTTTCAGACATCAGCTATTTTTCTTGATTTACCCAGAATTGCCCGTTGTTTCTGCCAGTCAACAATTACTTGCTCCTGGCCATTTTTTTTCTCTCTTCTGGACCACGGTCAGCAACATCCGTAGACTCTAAGTTTGCTTCATAGCCTTGGGCCACTTATGAAGCCATCGGATTGTTGCAGTGAGACAGAAATAAATGATTTTGGGTGCCGAGGAGCAGAAGGACTTCTGGAAGGCTGCCCAACTCAGAAAAAAACAAACATATGCACGTTCCAGAAGCGATGGGAGAGTGGTTGTGCTTTTTTACGCAGGGAGATTAGAAAGGCAGTTCAGGATTCAGCTGTGGACTGCCCTCTCCCATTGCCAGGTTAATCTTACACAAGAACAGGCACAAAGTAGAAAGTCTGTGCCTGTAACAAAACAGATGCTGCCAGGTCTTCCCTCTTTGTTTTTTTTTTTGCAAAATAAACAAGCTAAGAAAAGCAACAAGAGTGTCAGAGGAGCTCTCCCAGCCGTATCTGCCATGTACACCAGTCACCAAACACTGAAGAAATTTCAAGAACTGATTGAAGAGCTTGAAAAACAGCTTTGCACTGCAAAAGTAAAACAGAATCAGTGAGCTCCTGTAGCAAAGGAGAGGTAGAAAGCTTACTCAAGTATTTTGACATACAGAAAAATGGTGGTGTGATCCAATGGCTGGACACTCTTCTAAAAGATGCAATTCCTTGTAAAAGCTGTCTCTGGTTTTGTGTGTTCAGGATGAGATTACACGTACATGGGAAAGGCTATATCCTGCTGGACCTTTCTTTTGTCTTTTCAGCCAGAAAACATGCTCCAGATAAATTTAATCTCCTCAAATTCTAATTATATACTGCCTTCTCAGTGGCATGACAGCCTCTTTCTGTGTCATTTCTATAGAATTCTGAGGGACCAGCTTGGATTCATTAACGCAGGGGGGCAGAGTGGGGATTAGGGCTTCACATCTCCATGGATAGAAAGGACCGGCTGAATACCAACTCAGATGGAAGGACTAAGCTCTTTCCAGTAATAAAGATCTACAACACACAGAGGAGAACAGGTAAAACTGGTGCAGGAAACGGTATCCAGTTCAGTAACAGTCACACGTTCCCAGCTCTAGGAACAGATCACCACCACACTCAAACAGGTTTATGCACTTTGCACAGCCCTTAACAGCACTCTCTAGAGAAATGCATTTTTGTGTTTATGTAGAAAATAGAACTGTTACACATTCATTAGACCAGGAACAACTCTAAGTGTTGTCTCTCACTGTTAATATTTATTTTACTCTGTCTTAATTTTTTTCCTGTAAAAAGAAATACAATTTTTCCATCCATCAGTTTGCATTACCAAAATAAAAAAGGACAAAACCCATGATAGGTGAAAATAAAATACAGAAGGTCTTAATTCAGTGAGTGGTAATTTACATAATTTAGTAAAACAGGGCAGGATTCCTCTCACTGCAGTCAAAAGAAATAATCACATGCTTCAAGTTTGCTATGTACCCACATACTCTGCTGACATTTTCCACCAACTCTTGCTTGGAGGGAGGATTACTAGAAGATTACTATCCCCTGTTGCCCACTCTATATGTTGCTAGAGGTTAACAGAGCAACACGATGAGACACATGGTCTTCTTGTAACACAGACTAGTTTATTTGCACAAAATCTGCACCATCAACACTTTACATGCCGGCGTATGAATGGGACATATGAGGTGGACACGCACTTCTTCCTGCTAGTGCTGCTGAGGGCAGTCTCTGGCAGAGCATAGGAAATCCTAATTAGTAACTACAGAAGGTAAAGGCAGTAATCTCCCTGGGCAGGAGCAACTGGCTGAAATTAATCACCTGGACAAGGGATCAACAGTACGCCAGTGCCCTTCATCAAATTAGAGTATACAAGTCAGGAGGAACTACATACAAAGCAACACAGCAAAGCAGCAGCAAGGTCTGATGCAGCCTGGCTAGTGTTTTACAACAAGAGCAATCTCCATAGCAAAGATTCCAGAGAAGTACTGCTGTTTTCTCCATATTTAGCGTTCGTACACAATGGGGAGGAGAACTACATACCTGCACAACTTGAAACAGTTTTGTTAACCGCTAGGAAAGCCAGCTGCAGAAAAAGATTTAAGATGAACATACCACTCACAAAAGACAAAGTTATGCTAAGGATTTATGGCAATTCAGTCTAAACAAAACAAAAGACTGCCTTTTGAAGGGCATCACAGAAGACTATTTCTTCAGCTGCTGAAATGAAGATAAATGTCTTTTTTCACATCAGCATTCAGTAACAACCTCTCATGCATTTCCACATAAAAGCTTCTTAAGCTTTGAAATGGTGTATTTAAGCTAATTGTTTTATGTGCTAAAAGAAGCAGAAAAGGTAGGAAAAAAATGTGTCCTTTCTCTTTACCTTTTCTCCATTAGAATACTTAATGTATTTTCTTACATGATTACCTAAAATTAGTTCATCTATTTCAGAAATTTAACAACTGAAATACGCATTTACCTTTTGTCATTCCTTTTCTAACCCCCTCCTTTTAAGCTGTAAAATCATGTTCTGAAGCCACTAAAAGTAGTGTGACATCTGTGAAATGATGTATTTTGTTTTTAATACGTGCACTCAGCTGCAGATCTAACTTTGAAGTACTTAATTCTGAGATATCTAAAATAATCGTAGGTCCCAGAGAAATGGTACTGAAGTATTCAGGACTATGTCTTTCTTATGAAAAGGGTAGGCTAAGAAACAAGCCCAGACACCTCTGCCTTTTCAGTTCTGCCTTGTTACCAGCTTCCCTGTCTCCCTAGAGACTACACAGCATTTTTGCTCCATGATTTCCCAAGGCCCACATGTACCTGAAAAGGAATTCAAAAGAGAGGATGAGAGTTTTAGGATGAACTGTCTCAAACAGTAGATAAGTTAATGGGACACAAAGTGAAAAGGCCAGGCACAGAGCTGTAACCTAAGATGAACACACCTGCTAAGAGGAAGGCTGTTTTGTAGACTGTAAAGACATTTGTGTGTGTATACTACAAATTGCATTGCCTCATTTCTCATCCTACTCGTTCCCAGTTACCGTTAACGTCTGGGACAAGCTACAGAAGCCCACAATTAGAGCACAGGATTGTTTCAGCATCCCCAGTAACGTAACATGGAAACATCAGGGGGAAATTACTGCTTTGATTTAACCCCACTACTTTGAGCTAGAGGTGAGGAGGGAAGAGGGTTGAAGTCCAAGACATTCACACTGGTGACAGAAATGTTAGGGCAGACGTGCTAATGCTTTCTCCAAGCCATGGCCGTGTCTCCAACACTTCCTTGAAAACACAACTGGATAAAAAAAAATATGGTTTTCTCCTTGCAATACAGTCCATTTTTTTGTCCTGAGCACTGAAACCATCCACTCCCAATTACCAGCTTCTTGCTTTGCTTGTTTAACAGCTATACACTCGTAGCAGTTGATCTCAGAGACGGTGAGAAAAGATGTCCCACCTCATCAGCTGGAGTGGAGAGCTGAAAACCCTGCTTGTGTGACACGCTCTTAAGTACTGGTGATTTACTTAATCATGTCTCTCAAAGAAGCAAATTAAGCCCATGGCTATTAGAGACAATGACCACTTCTTAATAGGAGCAGTAATTTTGCCCGGGCTGGCTGAATCCGTTCACTGTCTCTGGTTGTATATCCTAGTCACACTGGCACGTACACACACGTGCACTCTCACTCTGTCCCTCTAAAGCCTTTTTAATAAAATTACTGTTGTTGCCAACTGATTCCTTGACTCTACCAAGCAAACAGAATGACCCTAGCCATTAAAGTCTCAGAGCCATTCAGGCTCAGAATAGCAACCTCACTGAGTATTACCCTGAAAGATAAAATCCTAAAATATCCCCAAATTTGGGGAGTTATTAAAAGTTTTGACTTTTTCTTTTTTGGTAATAAACATATAAATCAAAAAACAGAACTGCAGGGCAAGATGCTAAATGCTCTTATCGATGAAGGCACTCCTAGAATATTCTGCTAATGGCTCAGACTTGATTAATATAAAAAAAGTCCTATTGATTTTGTTTAAAAAACATTAAATAAGTGCTCAACATGCTGGCAGCAGAAATATATTATGAAGCACACAGAAAAACTACCATTTAAATACAGAAGAAAAGAGAGCCAGCCAGGCAGAGACATTAGAAGGAGATAAATTATGAAGCCCTCGGAAGCATCACTGAAGCAGCACTGGAACTGGAGGCAGAGTCAGGGCCAGACCATGGTAGCTCACTACTAAAGACTGCAAGTCCAAATTCAAGACAGGTAATGTTCAGCTCAAAAAGCAGGACACACTCTCCTACCAGGAACTTCCCCATGGACAGCGCTTGTTAAAACAAGTCAATTCTTTCTGTCAGACACATTTTAAGTGGTAAATCACAAAGATAACGCATATTTTCTGGTCAGAGTAGCATAAAATTCCTCTTAACCACCACTTGTCTCAGCTGGGCACTCAGCACTAACTCTGCCACTAGTCTCATCAATACTGTATACAGACTTTTCCCCTCGCTCTAAATAACCCTTAATGTTGAGATATCATGACTGCCAGCAATCAACATCCAGGATATTTTGCTCTGGAAAAACATATTTTTTTCTTCTTGTGTGTATACAGCACAATTCTGGTATCTCGGGGGCATGCATACTAATTAGGAAAAAAAAAAGCTAAAATGAGTATAGTCCTAGGTTCCCATGGGAACATAAGGCTTGCTTCCAGATCTGGATACTTTCAAGATACTGGGTTAAACACTTATTAAAACAGATCTAAAAAAGCTAATGCTAGATTTTTCAATGGCTTCCAGTTAATATTCATTGGGACTAAGAGCTCAGAAGGCAGAGGCCCATTAAAGCACAGGGGTACCTAGGAAAGAGCATGCAAGTGAGGCTCAGCACCTAGAAAAGACCCTGGGAAGTAGCCAGAGGAGTCTGAATGTTGGAAAAGATATCTCAGCTCTTTAGGGCTGGTCATAAAACAAGCTGCCACTAAGTAACTTGTTCATGACTCCATGCATTCTTTACACTGTGCCTTCTAAGAATGCCTGTGTGCTGTCTGCTACAGTTCTGTGTGCTATCCAGCCATTTACAACTACGACCAAACATACTCACTATTAATTTGAGGTAAAGAAGTTCTGCCTTTATTTTTCAGTGTGACAGAACCTACCACTGGGGAAGATGAGAGGAATCCCAGGGAAAAAACAGCGTAACTAGAGGTGGTAAAAATTTCTCTACTTGCTAGTAAGGAATAAAAGCAATGAGGGAAGTTCACTGAAACTGAAAGAACTGACAGGTACCTCCAGTCTTCAGAAACACAATTGATGCACCTTGTGCAGACTCGGAACATGTACAACTGCATTCCTTCTCTCCCTGTGCTCTCCATATGTACTAGGACTTGCCGCCTATACAAAAACTCGCTGATGTCAACAGGAAGCTTTGTTTTGATTGCCATTTCAATTCTCTCGAGAGAGAGACTGTGGCACAGATCCTGTCTTCTCAGGATCATAGATGTGTTAACAATAATTACAACAGACCAGTTGCAGGCTAACCTAAAAGATGATGAAAATATAAAACTCCTTTTCAAAGTAAAACTATCAGGGGGTCTTACATGGAATAGCAAGAAAGCCATGGGGAGCATTAAACTAACAGATGAGAGAAAAAATGTGCTAGACACTTATAACACTGTATACAAATGTACCCTATTAATAGAAAGATTTCTCAATTGCATTAATTTTTAAAGAAACAAATCCCTGTAGATGAAACAAGTAGACTAATAGAATTATATCTACTGGGCTATTTTGAAAAAGCAGAAAGATATATAAAATGAGAACTTAATCTGGAAGACCACTGGGATAACATAAATTAGGTCCTTGGAAAAATAAAGATTCAGTCAGTAAGAGGATCTGTGTTCCGATCAGTCTTTGATCATTCAAGATAAGCATCCTAGAAAATTAAATTTTCTGCTTTATTTGATTTCTTCAGGAAATAATCTCTTTCTTCTCTCTTTCTATCCAAAGAACCCACCCCAAAAAGAAACAACTAAAATCTCCCACTGCTCTCTTACTGAACACATCTCTTTTCTCCCAGCTCTGAAATTAAGTGCTCTGACATTTTAATTTGCTTGAGATATTTTCAATGTTTCCCTTAAACTCTTTATAAAAAAATATACAAAAGAGGAAAACTGTTTACTGAACAATAAAATATAAACTCTATCCTTGTTCTAAATAAAAGTTTTGCATAGACTTTAGTTTCTTATTGTATAGAAAACAAAAAACTAGAGATGTCTGGAAAGGTATCCTGCAAAAAGAAACTTCAGGATATTTATTTCATTTCTTAGATTGAAAATAAGATTGGAACTTGATCATTTCACATAATGCCAGCGCACAGAGAAATTGTTTTTTGTAAGGTGCAAACACATAAAATGCATCATTGGGGATTTCAAGTCAATTTGGGAATAAAACACAACTTGTTTTAAGCAGTAGGGACAATTATCTATCAAAATAACTTAACCATTGAAGATAGCAAGACCATTAACACAATCATTAAATTTTCATAACTCTCTGTAAAACTACACCATGATATAAGGACAAAATCTTGGGTTTACTGCACTCATTCACTTGGAGTAAGAGAGTCAAGTCCCTGTGCTCCAAACCCAAAACCTGAAGGCACAGAAGTTGTACAAAGCCACAGCAGACACTCGGCTAGCAGCAGCATAAAACCAATCCATTCCTCTTTGGTGACATTTCAGTGACAATTTCAAGAGTAGGCTTTTCTTTCACATGTCTAACTCAGTATGACAAAACAGAGCCACTACTAACTAATAGGCCACAAAAGGAAGTCCTTTTAGGACAGTCCACTACTCACCCTGAAACAAACTGGGTGCTCTTTTGGCATTCTCAAACCAGTGTCTTTTGGTTATTTTGAAAATCTCAAGGGAATCTGTGGTGAGAAATAACCAGTGAAATTAAATTCTGTTGACCTCATGAACAGTGGAAGAGGCCCTCACTGTCCCAGTGAATTAAAATGCTTTCAGCAAGGATCCCTGATGGTGGGTCCCTCTATTGCCCACGGGAGTAGTCAGGACCAAATCAGTCAAAGCCCAGAAGCACACCAGCCTTCTACCCAATCCACGGGAGACAGCTCAAGCAATACACAGACAGCAGAAGTCAATTCCAGAAGCCCAATGAAGGGTGTAACAGTTAACTATGCTTGACATTGTGGATGGTCAACAGTTGGAATGTTGAATCAGAATAAGGTATGTACACCTGTAATGATGACTGCACTCTTCAGAGCACTTGTTATCACACAGTTATCTTCAGGGACTGTTTATACTTAAAATTATTCACATTGATATGGTGGTCTTGCCACCATGGTATTTCAGGAAGCAATTAACAGCTATAAAGAAAAAAAGATTTATTTTTGGAGCATGTTCTGCAAAACCTTATGGTTTGGAGTTTTATTTTTATTGAGAATTAGTAACAGAAACTATACTGCAGCCCACAAATTCTTTAAAAGTTTATCAAGATTTGACATCAGTGGCAGACCCATTTACAGAGTGCAAGAAGGGAAATAAACAGACCAGGAATCAGCAAGCGCTGGATATTTTCAGACGTGTTCTAACACCAGAAAACAAAAGAACCATTTGTTCTTCACTGCACTTTGTCACCTTCTCAGTACATACTTGTAAATTTACACAGGAGGCAAGACAATCCCAATCCAATCTTCAAATGTCTCAATCATTCAGTCTTTTTCCTTGACCCAACTTATCACTTATCTTCACAGCTCACAGCAGTTTCACCAGGATGCTCTGTCTTCAATTTTTTATGAGATGGCTCTCCTGGGAGAAGAGACGTGCAATGCTCCAAGGATCGTGCAATTTCATCAATTGTCCATTTGTCTTCATAAAGGACATGCTCCTCTAGTGTAAATGGCCCTTGTTTGGTTCGGGTCAGCTCCTGCATAGTGGCACAGGTAGAGAGTTCTGCAGTAAAGGAGAAAAGAGGATTTAGAAAACAATACACGGTTAAGTTAACTATTTGTATTTATACATGTAGCCTTCTACGTTATTCTGCTTTGTTTGAAAAGGAAGCTCATCAAGATTTAGCACTCATTTATATCTTTTTAAATTTGAGGCAAGTAATTCCTTTGATTTCAATACATCTCCAGCATAGTAAAGAGTTCAAATTCTGACAGAAAGTTGTCAAAAGGTTTTCCAGATTATGAATCAGAATGAAAAGAGAGGAAATAATGGCAAAAGACATAAGCAGAACATTCTGTATTCACACGTGCCTTCAAAGACCATGTACTATTTTTCCACAGACTTTGAGGCTTTAGCACTTTTGGCCTTTTTTGACATTTTTATCCAGTGTCACCTATCGGGATATTATAAACTGAAGATAAGGAAAAATAAAATATAAAGAAATGCTTTTCTATGTTAAATAAATAATCAGTAGGACAGAATTACATAATGAGGGGCTACAAAACATAACGGCAACCAGTGGTGACTTTGTAAGCTCCCAAGTACACTAAAATCCTCTCTCATCCTTTCTGGTTCAGGAAGATTTTTGCTGCATTTAATTTTTTTGAAAAGGAACCAGCTGAGGACAGACTTTATCTTGGTTTGCTATTAAAGGACTAAACTACTAAATAACAACATTGAAATTCATAGGGTTATCCCACATCACTTGCTTTCTTGATCTGCAAATGTATCATAAAAAAAAAAGAAATAATTTGAAAGGGATTATCTGTTCTCCATTGCACAGTTTGATAGATACAGAGCACAAGAAAAACCTGTGAGAAAGTAAAACCATTCACAGTTCAGGTAAAGGAGGAAGAAAACACTAGAAAATGTAGAGATCCTTCCAGCAGATAGGGTTTATTATGTGCATGGTAATGTTCTGCTCAATCTGTTTCAAAATGTGATGAATAATGTTTAAAAAGACAGTGTCTATCTTGTTAAACTGAGTTAGCTTAAACATATGGAGGAAGGAAAAAAAAACCCAAAAAAAAACCCCTTCTTGCCCTGTATTGTCTTGCTCAGTGCTATTACTTGTTCCATCTTTACCCACCCCAGCCCCCAAGGTCCTCTGGCAATTATTTAGCCTTCATTTCGCCATGCTCCCAAGGAAAATACCTTAGTATACAAAGACCAAGTGACAGGACTACAATTCTGCTAAATAACACACAGGTCCAGTTACAGGAGATATACAAGATGACAATTTTTTTCCACAAACAGAAACATTCATTCTTTAAACTGTCACGTTTTTTTCATGCCTACCTTTGCCAATGTCACTGACCAGGCTCCTGACATAAAAGCCACCACCACATTCAACATCTGGAATGTTAATAGTGACATGGTAAACTGCCAGTGCACTGTGAAATCTACTTTACATAGAAAACATGCCCCCACATAAATGTAAAAATGCACTAAGCAAACAATCCAGCGATAAAATATTTATAGGATGCATCATCAATTATTCATTCTGTAACATATGTGAGGGTGAGATTGCTAAGCTAGACAGGAGAGAAAGTAAATACAATGGCAACTGAACTAACTCACTAGAAAATAAGTAGTTGCTGTGGTATGTTAACAAATCCTTCAGTCCTATTGATTTTAAAGGTTTCAGAACATTGCATCCTATTTCTAAAGATGAAAACAAGTTATTTCAAGTATAGTCTAAACTGACTATCAATGCTTTTAAGATACTGCACACAGACAGCTCCAATAAAATTTTAAAATCCACCTTTAACATTCCCTGCCCTCTCAGCCCATACCTTTCCCCTCCACCAGGGATCAGCTGCTAGTCACCCAACCATAAAGTAAGGGCTGAAGTGACCCATCACTGAGTTCTGTCACTCATACCTGCTCATCATATAACATCTGGCACATCAGAGGGCTATGGGGTCAACTAGGTAGCTGATTAATGCAAGCCATTACCTTGACCTCACAGTAGCATTAAACATTGACAATATACTTCCTGGTTTATTTATTAATGTGGTTCTTAATGTACTACCCAAGTTTCTTCATGTATGACAAAGAAAGGATCAGATGCTGCCTTCTCAGTTAAGAGGCCTGACAGTAACTGCTGCTGCTCCTTGCAGCACCGTGGGAGATACAGCACGCCTGGGCATCTGGGCAAAGCAAAGCAAGCAGACCTGAGAAAGAGGGAGCGAGCTGGAGGCTGCAAAATCATGGACAGATGCAAATAATCCCCTGACCAGCCTCTCAGAATTTTCCCTCACAGAAAGAAAGATTACACATAATCAGCTTAACTTAAAACCAAAATACAGTGGGTTTACCGCAAAGTGAAAGTCTCTGCACATGGGCTCACACCAGAACAAGTAGCTGAGGGAAATGAAACCCATTTCACTATCTTATTCCCATTCTGAGTGTAAATAAGCACTAACAAGCCAGGAACATCACCCTGTGTAATAAACTCTGGCCTTTACCCAGTGTGAACAGTGGTGGCTGGAACTGTTGGAGAGAGAGGCTGTAGACTCTTACTGGCCGAGCAGGCTTTGCTTCAACTGCTTCCCCTCTCTTCATCAGAGTTGATAGCCTTTCCCCATCCTTCTTCAAAGCAGAATAGCTGATCAGATACAGGATGAAAATGTGTGTCATACGGTTGTAATAGAACAAGCTTCCCATCCTCCAGATCCTGTTAATATTGTACTACAGTAGCATACATTTTACCCTTCTAATCCTCTCCAAGTGCTCACACACGCCAAAAAAAAATAAAAAAAAAAGTCAAACCCAACAAACAACCGAGTGCTTCTGAAATCTCTTGGACACAGAATCATCTTACTCACCCACAGCTATATAAACTGGAAAACAAGAGATGGTCCTGTATTTTCTTGTGGTACAGATTTAAAAGCGTTTCATCACTCAGTTTGTAGTTAATGAAGACAAAGGGTTTCTATAAAGGGCACAACACTTGCAGCTGCCTCTACCATACTGTCTTTCAGAATTCTGCAGGGCGTACTCAGTTTCAGTGTTATGTTGATCTGAGCAGTGGGAGCTGCTCAGGCAACTCCTGTAATTCTGCCTTGCACCTTCACTTGTCTAACAACAGCGTCTTCCCTAAACAGCAAATGCCAAGTTATTTAGCCAAGTTATACTTCTAGGGTGTTTAGGGGACCACTATAGAACAACAACAAAATAATTTCACTTACTACATGACACTTAACCCAAAGCTTTAACTTTGTTCTTGACAGAAACATGACCATTGGAAGAAAAAAAA
>VWZY01009258.1:343599-430972 GCA_013399075.1 Chloroceryle aenea
AAAAAAAAAAAAAGATCTTGCTCAAATTAGCAGAGGGCAATTTGAAACAGGTCACACGAAGCAGAACACCTACTGAGTTACTGACCTTACAGTGCTCACACTGGAACCACAGTAACTGACCCATTGCAAATGCAAAGGAAAGCATGTTAGATTAGATCACCATAAAAGCCATCTGTCACAAGCTCAGTGCTCGCACACTGCCAGCAGCTATGGCTCACCTGACGAGAAGAAAATTGTTCACCTATGGAAGCTTAGTCACAACTCATTCATGCTATTAAGTTTTCAGAAAACTAATTTGAAGCTCTTTAAGGCACTTCCACGCAGGTGTCTGTAAGCCTCCTCTTACCCCACAACTAAAATTAAAGACTCAAAGCTTTGCTTTCTAATTGGAAGACTGGATAGAAACCACCAAGCCCTGCAAAGCTGTTTAAGATGGCTTTGCTGCTTTACATTTAGCATTTAAAAAAAAACCAAACCAGACTCAGGTTAGCATTTGTGCTTGATGTTCAAACAGGCATGGCCTGAACTTGTAAATGTTAAACTCCTAAGTCTGCTTTGCCTCTATCCTCTTGCCAAAACATATCTTTTTATTCCTGAGAAAACTGAGTTCTGTTGGTGAGTCCCGACAGTGGAACACAACTGCCAAGAGTGACTGAATATAGTGAAACTTACAGTGGAGGAACCTGCATTATGTCCCCTGTGAACTTTTGCAGCACATTTTCAAGATCTCTTTTTGTTATCTGATCTGTAGAAAAAAAAAATAAAAGAACAGTATGTTAGCATTGATTATTCACATGGCACTAATGGCATCAATCACAATCTGCAAACAGACACAAAGAACTCCCTCTTGTCTGAATTTAGATTGGGTGAAAAACACCAAAGAAAAGAGATAAAAACCAGGATGTTGTAGGTAGAAGTGTGAATTATCTCAAAAAACAGTGAAACGAACTGTTCAAGGTGATTAAGACAGTCTGGTTGTTTTCAGAAGGGCAGAAATCCCATTATACAGTTTCCTTTTGTGATTACTCTTAGGACTGTAAATTCTTGGGAACTATGCAAAAACTACAAAATTTGTCCTATTCTAATTCTTGTTAAAGGATCAAAAAGAATAAATTTATCATCTAACCTTGGCAACTTCTCCTTAAGAGTACCTAACTGTGGGGGAAAAAATCGAATTGATTGTTAGACAATAAAAGCACCGTGGGTTTTTCTTCTAGTGAAGAAAAAGGCTGCATTTGGAACAACACATCAAACCCCCAAATCAAACAATAACCTGAAAACGCACACCAGGGTATTGATATATAATAAGCCCAAGAAATCCTGTAAAAGAAAGATAGCTGCTTTAGGTCCACTATTCTCTTTTAAGAGTACGCATACAGATCTGTCCCACTTTTATTAGAAGGCTATAACCTAAGTAGCTGATTGCAGTGGTCCTTTGAAATACTATTTGATAGAGATGACATTCATCTCCATTTAGAGAGTATAAACATAAGATCAGTAATCACAATGCACTGTAGTGCTATTCTACTGTCTAGGACTTGACTAATTTTGTTTCTCACAAAGTATGCTCAATTAGTGTCACCCTTCTAAGTCAACAGCACTCTGGAACATAAACCAACAAAATTTATTTACTGAGTTTTGCTATGTTTTGGAACAAACTTTTACTTGCAAACCTTGCAAAACAGATGTACTTCAGGCTGCAAGTAAAAGAAAGAAAAGGTTTATTTTCACAGCATTGTTGGAAGATGGCAATGTGGTACCTCACTTTTGCAAAGCACACCAAAGAAGTGGATGCTGTTCCTAGGCCCCAGCATCTGTCTCAAGAAGTGTCATTATATCAAGGTTGCAAGGCACAAAAGTCAGTCAGGGATGTTGAGAGAGACCAATGTACCTCAGACTACAGGAGAGGAATAACTAAATCAATTGTGTAGTAAGTCTTGCTCTTCTGAAGAGCTGTCTACCCTGTTATTTCAATAGCTTTATTTTTGTTTGTTTGTATTACTCTAATTTAACACATCACATCAAAACTACACGGCAGAAAGTTAGCCTGTTGCAGCTCTATGCTGGTGATCCTGTCAGCCTTCTTGTGAATGCCATGTTGCTTCAGGCTAGAATTTAGTATTTGAGATCTAAGCCTCAGTGTCACTTGGGGTTCTCTTTCAATTTTCACCCCATTAACTGAATTTGTAGCTAGGGCATTTAATAAGATATGTGGGTCCAGTTCCTGCTCCCATTTCCCCTTTGGAGAGGTTACATCCACCCTCTGTGGAAATCACTCGTCCTATAGGCAATCTCTATCTCCAGAAAAACAAACAAACAAACATCTTCCCATGTGAGGAATTATGTATAAGCCATTAACAAAGTTATGCGGTGTGTTATCAAAGTAAATATTTACACATGAATTTGCTAAGATCTAGAATAAAGCACATTTGTCTTCCATGATACATCACAGCACAAGCTGGTTAGTATTATGTTCTGAAAACCTAAGGACACATGGGGCTTTACTTCTCAGCATACACTGTCTTTGTGTTAATGGACTATACTGGATTCTTGCCAGTTCCTAGGCCAACAGACAAGCTGGTGGAGCTTTCACACAGCTCTCAGTCAAAGGAATGCCCTATTCATTTGATCCCAAACATTTTCACTATGTGCAAACTGTGTATTTGTCTGAGGCATCAGACTGGACTCATGGCTCTGCAGGGCACACTGAAAAGCAGCTCCTTCACCACCTTTCAGCTCCCACAGTCTAGGTGGGAGAATGCAGTCCTGCTGCCCAGGAGAAACATCTTTGAGGTCTCAGGCCCATAGGTCTCTCTCACCTTGGTTTAGTAGGTTAACAGCTTGCTTGGTCAGGAAGTTCAGATAACCTTGCAGATAACCTTGACTCAACCTGGCCCAGCACAGATTATTTGCAAACAGAGGAGATAAATGCTGAAAGGACTGGGTTTTTTCAAATTATTCATGTAGCCTTATTAAACATATATTTCAGCATAATCACCTGCAGAAAATCCTCATGAGGTTTGCTCTCCATGTGTGGATACAGTCTTTAGGCAGCTGGGATAAAGTAGGATTCAGAATGCACATTCATGTGCATAGTTACAAACATTTTTAAAAGCACTACAAACATCAAGGTGCTCAAGAGGAATGCTGAATGCTGCATGCTGCTTGCTTCCAAAGTCAGCATCTGATAGCATGAGAGCAGTATGAAACCATAACCTAATTCCACATGGAAATGCAAACTCATCTGGTAAGAAACAAACAAAATCTACGAGCAGGTTAAGGAGCAAAACCGAAGGAGCTCCCTTCAGTACATCCTTTCATTGCAACTAACTGTGACACACAACAGTTTCCTTTCTACACTGATGTCTTGGGACACTGAGGACTGAAATAAGACACTTTCTTATAGTTAATATAGCTGACAACTTTCTGCAGGCACTTTCCTCCTGTGGTCCAGAGAAGTAATTCAAGAAGAGTTTTACATATCTTGCAAGCTGATTTTGCAGCCCTTTCTTTGCACTAAGGCCTAATCCTGGATGCTTCTGGCACCGCAGGACTTAGAAACCCAAGCAGATGCTCCACTTCTCCCAGGATCCTTGTAGATGTCAAAGGATAGCTGAAATTAAGCTCAAATATCTGTTTTGTCTCTTCTTGGAGTACCAATTAGAGTTAGGGACTAGCAATGGTGGGCCACCTAGAGAATCCTGCAGAAAAACAAGTTGATTTGGAGAAGACACTGGAAAAGATAAGAAATATCTCCTTTAAGAGAAGAGGAGGAAGGAAGGAAAGAAATACAAAATACACAGGTAGCATGGAGAAAAAGGAGTATTCATGTTCTCTCTTCTTTCTGAAGAATTCAGCTCTGAATGATATGCACCAACATGGAAAACAACCGAGACCAATTCAGTGAGCATTTCTTCCAGCCATCAGCTTCAGCAAAAGGTAAATTTGTTCAGCATCCAAAACTGCACTGCCCCAGCAATGCCAATACTGCTCTTCATGAGACCTCATGATGAACTGGATCACGCAACTGATCCAGGTTTAAAAAGACAAGCAACTTAAAAAGGGTCTGTTTTTAATCCAGTTCAGTTTTGCAAGCACAGGGCCTAACAGAAAGATAAACCATCGTAACAGAGGAGGTAGTGCAGAGCTGGGAATTACTATAACAAGAGCTGCCAGTGAAAGACACCCTCATAAAAACAACACTCTAAATGCTATCTGCAGTAAACAAAATAAAATAAAAAAGCAACACTAGTGTTCAATAAACAGGTGGGGGTTTTAAATTAACTGCCCACAGGAGTTTCATCTACTGAAAATGGTATTTCACCATTTTTGTATGAGCAAGCATCTACAGCGACTACTGCTCACCACAGAACTGCAACATTCTGTTTTCTGAGAGGAAAAAAAAACATTAAAAAAAAAAACATTAAAACCAAGAAAGTGTCTTCTCCAACTATCATGACGTGTCAGCAACTCTAACACCGTGTGGGTGCTCAGTCCGTCAGAAGCTTAAGAGAGACTCAGAGCTTGATCCTGAAGCAGAAACAACCAATAGCTCTGAAAAACACTACCTAGTAAATAATACTATTGAGAATTATCCATAAGGTTAATGTGGACAAGAAACTCACACTTGCCTGCCTTGTGCAAAATGAAAATCTGCAGAAGAAAGGAGACTGGGGGGGAGAGATGGAATCCAGGCTACTTTTTCATCATGCTACTTGAACAAAGATAATTTATTCTTTTTGTTTGTTACCGGGTACCACAGTGTGGGACCTGTAGAGCTGCTAAGCAACTGGGTACCTATTGTTGGTTGGGTTTTTTGTTTTCTTTTTGTTTGTTTTCTTTGTTCTTCTCCAGTTGTGAAAGAACTAATGGCAAATACATTTGTTGCGTCCCTGATGAGCTCTACATTGTTTCTAAGATGCCCTGGGTATTGTTGAATGTCCACTTCAACAAAGCCACAGTCATGATTAGTTCTGAAGCCTTAAACTCTTACACTGTGCTTTGTGGGTCAGACAAGTTCATTTACTGACATTGCTACAACAAAGACTGCAAGTAAGAGCAGAACTTGGTAAGTGAACATATGTATAGTTTATGCCACCCTCATTTTATGCTGAGCAGTCTGTAGTTAAAGGGGTGTCCAAGAGGGAAGATCTAAGCACTTTATTCCTCCACTGGCCTTGAAAGTCATTACTACAAGAACTCTCATGGGAGTATACGCTGAAAGAGGACTATTTTACTGGATGCAGCACATCATTTGTCAGCCTGTCAGAGATTTAAAATGACACAGTCCTGCTCAATTCTATTTCCTCCCTCCTAATCTAATGCCCAGTTTTGGTTTTTTTCCCAACAGAAACGAACACTGGCACTGCACATAACTGCATGAAGCTGATCTGAATTGTATGTGCACTGAAGTTGAAGATGAAACAATCTTAGTTTGATTTCACATTTAAACTTAATTCACATAGTCCCAAACACCTCCTCCACTTTTCTATGGATCATTCATGCTTTCAAATGACATCAGGTATATTTATGCTCACCATAAGGTTTTTCTTCAGTTATTTTTCCTGTAGCATCTAATGTATCAGTAGCTTTGCCCAGTAGTCCGATGGCAGTGTACTTCTACAAAGAAAAACAGAGATTAGTGAGTCAGGTCCTCCAGGTTATTTCTTTGACTGCAACTATCAAGTACTTCAAATCAAGACAGGAAGAATATTATCTGAATAGTCAATCCAGCAACTTTGGGTAAGCAAAAATAAAGACGAAGAGACATAGAACTAAAAAAGAAAAGTAAATCCTGCATTACATGTGCCTGTGATTGCACTTTTAAAAAACACAGGAAGAAGCAACATGGAATCTAATTTTTACTATAATTACATCAATACCATAAAGAAAATAATCGGGTGGTAAAATCAGTCTCCAGGGTGTCGTATGTCACTGCTGAAGCAAGGCACATGGAGCACCTTTCACACTATTTTTCTGTTCCTTCACAATTTAACAAACAAACAAAAGGCACAAAGACCTTTACTTGTGAAAGCTAAACACCCCCTTCACTCCAAGGCAAAGCAGTGCAACAGTTCTGCCATGAAATGGAAGTAAAATACAGTAGCTTACAACTGGAGCTTTGAACATCTGGAATCTGGTAAGGAACTTGTGGCCAGCACAAGGAGTGCAAGGCTACCAAGTGATACCTCTGCTCATCATGAGTTCTCTGAATATTTCTGTTTCAGGGTTTTTCACGGTTCTTCTTTAAAGAATTCTTCAGTGTATGTGTTTGTGGCTTGCAAGGAAGAATTAAGCTGATCTCAGGCCATTATTTCTGTCCTTACTGCATTCACCCAACGTCCTCCTTTTCCACGTCTTCACCCTAAGGACCACCAGGCTGCGGGCACACGGCAGAGTCTGCTGAAGCTGAGAGGCAGCTTCCCACTAACCAGCTGCCCCATGCCTTTCCACAGACTGCCAGCACATGAAGACTCGCTCTGTAACATGAGTTTGGGTCAAGTTTGGAGACACCTTCAGGTATTAAAAACTGTGGGTTGGCCCACTGCCTATCATATCCCATTCCATTCCATTTCCTTCAGCCCTGTGTTAAGTACAGGGGCCTTCAAAGTAAAACACTTACATAGCCTAGGAGAGAAAAAAAAACAAAACAAAAACACAAAAAACCACACCTCACTCCCACTAAGGATTCAGTTAACTTATCCCTTGAGCTAATACAAATTTGAACTGAGTGGTACAAGGATGTATCTTCCAGATGTTGGTTGACCAAATTCTTCTGGAACACATCTAAACTGGCTTAAGCACTAGCATTTTACTCTGATGCAATGCACCCTTTTTCATGTACTTGCAAACAAGCTCAAGTAATAATAGTGTAGGCGCAGAAATCACACCTACAAAAGGGGACTAAGACATGCCTTGGTTTTGTTCCATGTGACAACTTGCCATTTCAATGTATTTCTTCAAGCAGCTGCCACAAAATGGAAGCAGCAGGAACAGTCAGACAAAAGGCAGTGGGCTGAAGACTTCAATATAAAATTAACTGTATTATTTGCTTACTACAATAAGGCTACTGTTTTTTTTCCTGCAATATTGCAGATGTCTGAATCCCCTGATAACTCAGCAAAATCAGGCATTTTAAAATAAAATTTTTGAAGAATGCATATTTTTGGAATGCATGGAAAAGCAATGAAAGGAAGAATGAATGAAGGCTGCTCCACAACAAATATTTAAATAAACTTTAAAGTATATTATCTGCTTTTAGGACCATAAAATTGCCTGCTCTCTGAGATATTTAATGATCTAGTTCTTAACATTTAATAGCATAGCTGGAAAGAGTCACTATTCAGCAACTATTCTAGAGGTTAATAAAAAAATATGAGTAGATCTTCATAATTCTAGCATGATGAATGATCTCAGCAGCTCAGTAAAACTCTAAATGTGAAAGTATGAAAGCTCACACACCAGACGCTTCCAAATGAAAATACTGATACTACTTCAGTTTGAATTATTTTCTCCCTCTTAATTCTGCTTTTGGCTATCTTGCTTCAGGCTGTCTGTTACAATAACATGTTACAGTTGACCTACCAACAACAGAGAGATAATATCATCATCAGACCCAAACTATATGAACAATACAATTCAAATCTCAACATTTGACTTTTCTGCAAAAAGGGCAAAAATCCATCCCATTTATAAAAAGAGCATCCTTAAAAATTAGTCACAAGTCGCACCTCCTTACAGAAGCCTTTAAAGAGTCACAAAAGACTCAAGCCAGCAATGTAGTCATCCACAAAAAAGGCTATAATGGGTCAGGAAATTAAACATTATAGTTCGTTTATGATCAGTCTCTGGAGTGCCCTTGGGTATCTACAATTATATATCCTATTTCTTACTATCCACTTAATAGGGTTTACTTTCCCTTTGTTAGTGTGCAGGACCTGGAGCTTGCAAAAGATAACATGAGAGTCCAGGCTTAATCCATTGTTCTCTTATTCTGTGTCAAAATTCAGCATCAACTCTCTTTAGACTAACTCACACTGCCCTCAGAAGCACGCGATGGATTCTGAGTCATTTAATAAGTCTTCGGTGACCTTTTCTCACCTGTGTGGGCAACCATTTATTTCTTCCAATTTTGTAAAATACATCTAGGGACATTCTTCCTGTACTCTCAAATTACAAATCACTGCAGGAACACAGACAGCAACTGCTCACAACCACGCTGCCTTCAACCCACTCAACCTGAAACAAAAAAAGCAAGGTAGTAGGTGCTGCAGGCAGTGGAGAAGCCTGGCAATTGCAGATGGTGACAGGAAACGTTCCCCTATCAGCAGCTAGTCAACAACACACTGCCAATCAATGGCCTCTATGTCCTTGCCCCCTACTCACAGCAAGAGACCAGGACCCAAACCATTTAAAGATTAAAAGCCACATCTCAGCCTCCCTATGGGACTTCACAACATGCAAGTGCGGAGCATTAAAAGCTAAGATCAAACACTCTCAGTCACAACTTGCAGGCACTGCAGTATGATGCATTAATCTCAGCTTCTAATGGTGGTCTGCAAGGTCCCAAAGCAGAGCCTTACAATTGTACAACAAGCCCGAAGGCATATAGATCTTCCCCAAACTGTCCTGCATTAGGGAAAGGCTACTTCTCTTAGCCATCTAGAAGATCACTTCCTTGATGTTACAGCAACTGAAACAAAAGGCAGCAAAATGATGAGGAGCCCTCTAGTATAAGCAGCTCTTTCATTCACAAGTGTGGAGACAGCCTTACAAAGACACTTTGCAGTGACAATCCCCTGCACTCTGTCAGCGATAATGCGAAAACTCTGTCACACAGGCTGGAGGATGTGGATGCAGCCTCAACAAGACCAGAAAAAGTTAAGTGCTTTGTCAGCCATATATTTGCTACCATACTCGTGACTAGAAAGAAACACCGTAGAAGCCAGGACTGGAGAAAGAAAAAGGATTATAGGAACACGTAAGAAGTAAATCACAAACCCCCTCTAATAAATATGACAGATGTTGGGAAGAGCAATTTTGTTTTAGAGCAACAACCACAGGGCACAGTCAAAATTCTCACAATTAATAAACCATATGCTGTATACAACAATGTTTTAGGAAAAGAATAGCTATCATTTGGCACATCCAGTTTCAGAGAAATCTTTATACTAACATGGAAAGGGGAAGCATATCCAGGAAAAGAGAGAAAAAGAAAAGTCTTTATCAGCATTCCTATTTAACTGTGAAAGGAGAAAGAGGAGGAGAAAGAAGAAGAATCCCCTCCCATTAGAGGGGCTGCACAACACACTCAGGGGGGCTCCTGGAGGCTGAAGCCCCTGGGCTGACTGCCAGGCATGTCTGCCCCACTTATCAGTGCAAATGCCAGACAGACCATGGAACTGAGCTTCTCAGTTTTAACTGTTAATATATCAAAGTTTTATTTGGAAAGGAGCCAGAGACTTGAAATCATAAATTATAACGTGTTTTAAAAGCTTTTTCCAACATGGAGAAGCAACACTTCGGAAAAGCTAGACAGAAACACAACTAATTATGAAATAAGGTCACTAGTAGCTGTCAGGAAGATTTTAAGATGGCTCCCACTGCAAGAATTTCCCAGGCAAGCAAGCTCTCTGGAAGATGTAGTTCATAAGAGTTCATCCAAGGATGACCCATTTTCTAATCACAGCTGCAACTAAACACAGAAGTGTAAAAAGAAAATAAATAAGTAAAGTCTACAGCCCCCCTGTGCAAGAGACTGGAAGCTGGGAAAGGGAAACCATAAGCGATGGAAACAGAAAGTCAATTTATGTAAACTGATGTCTGTGTGTGGCTGGCAAATTTGAGGGAACATAAAACAAACCAATCAACCAACCAAAACAAACAAGTGGTCTAGAGAACCTGAAGGAAATCAGAGAAAACAGAGCAGACGAGCAGTGATCAGAATTAGTGCTTCTGAGCCAAACATACTCGCTTGGTGCGATCACTCACATTTTTGCAGACTTAGGCCTTAAACTCTCAGTTTTATGGTTTATGTGCAATGATTTCTAACGTACAATCAAAGGCTCTGGATTGTATATTTACATAACTTTTATTTGCTGTCTGTGTAACATTAGCAGCTACCAGTGGTTTCCAGTATGCTAATCATCCACCAAACCAGAAGAGTACATAAGGTAGACAAATAAGCTGGAAAAAACCCAAGGGTTGCCATAGTTTCCATTATTTTCCAAAACAAAGCACTCTCACTAAGCAGATTCCAATATATTAAAAGCACAGAGCCCTAATCTCTTAAAAGCAGGTTGCACAGAGGGAAAATAAAGACTGCAGGATGAAGGGGGACTTCCATATTTTACGACAGAGCAAATCCAAAATTATCAAACACCAAACATGTCCTCTTAGTATACACAAACATTACAACTTCTCTACCATTCTTTTTTTTTTCCTAAAAGAAAAAGCTGACTTTGTGCTAAGCCTGCACTAAAATTTATTTACTGCTAGAAGCAGTAATTGTACTGTCACTGCTGAAGAACTATCTGATCTTTACTCTTGGTTTAACAGGATTTTCTGACCTCTTCTGTCAGCTTATTTAAGAAGTTCAAACATATGGGGTGACTACATTTTCCATGTGAAGGACTAGAACCACCTGTAATAGGGGAACCCACAGAAGACTTTCTACCTGGAGTTCAGGAACCTTTCAGGTGGTAGCTGAAGACTGCAGCAAGTTTAAATTTTGGTGTTAGAGGGAGGGCAGGAAAGGGGTCAGGCAGGGGAACAACCCCAACAGTAACAGGAACACTAGGTCACTAGAGATAGCACCATGGCCAGGCATCACTTAAATACAATACAGGCTCACAATAACCAAGAGGTTAATGTGCAAAAGTGGCTGCTTGTAACCCACAGCCTCTTCAAGTAAATCTTTCTGACACTTGCTCTCTGTGGAAACCCATTCCATTCACCAAAATATCTCAGGTTGGCTCTTAAATTTTGTCTTCAGCTTTAATACTTGTTCTTTACCTGTTTCCTCATTCTGTCTTATAGCACCTACAACACAGATTACACAAAATAAACAAAGATTACCTTCGGCTTCTATCTGAGAAAGAGTTCTAAGGAAATACATAATTCTCTGCCCAGAGATAAAAGCCAATCCTTTCAGAGGGGTACGACTTAACAGATACATACAAATCCACAGATAAAGCTGAATGCATGAAAGCCTTTAGGTGAATTCAAAGACATTGTTAAGGCCAGGATGCAGTAAATTCTAAAAGGCAGTGCTAAGAGCATCTCCAAATTACTAGAAAGGAACACAATAAAAAACAGTAGAGAATGACTAGTTTAAATCTCTTAACATCTTTTTTTTTTTTCTTCCCCCTGTGATTTTTCTTAAGAACAATTTTAAAAGCCATGTGGCAGTTTTGATTTTTCTTTTTTTTAATGAATGCAAGCAAGAACTGTACATGTAGCACAGACATACACACAGTTATAGAAAGGTCAAGAGGAAAGAATGCAACACTGACCTCATGAATGGAAGAACAGAAAAATCATTACAGCATGCTCTTAAAATATTCTGCATTTTTGGTGAAAAACTTCTGCAGCACAATAGGTGCAGTCTCCTCGAGATTTTCAACAGTTTTCTAAAAGTGTGAATATTAATAGAGCATGAAGCTAAGCTATTAATAGATTAGCCCTCTGGGGTGAGCATAAAAGAGACTCAGAGCAATACACGGCATGTTAAGCCAGCTTACTAATGGTACCACTGCAGGAAAGTGTGTATCTATACTATTTACAGCTGCTTCTTCTTCAACTTTGTTTTGGGGATACTCAGCAGGGCAGGAAAGAGCAGATAAACAAACTGGTCTCTCGTCTTTGTAGGATGTTACCAAAAAAGCAGGTTAAAAAATACATGTTTTGCAGCAATAGGTAATTAAAGATGTCAACAGGGTGTAATGTGCAATGCACACGTTTAAGACCATTTTATTCAGCTAACACTTCAGCCTTTCCTTATTCCTCCATCCTCCACTGTGCAGGCTTAACATTCAGTGCATCTTGTTTTGTACAGACACCACTTCAAGTTCATGTAACACCTTCTACACATTTTCAAAACACATCAGAACCAACACTATTTATGCATTTTCCCAGCCTTCCTCTTATATAAGCATTTTCCTTCTGACAAAATAAGGAAGACAACCATACTTTCATGAAATTACATTGATCCCTATTCAATACCTTGAGGCATTCTGGGAGTAAGAAATTCACTGTCAGGAAGGTTAAATAACACACAGAACAGAAACCAATGCTAAATTTGCATAAACAACAGTGGGTCTCTGAACCAACCTCCTCTGCTCTGCAGAGGGGATGTGGAATTACAACAGAAAGTTATTGTTCTGCAAAAACTCTTAGGTGTCAGTAGTGGTTAAAAGAAAAAGCAAACTACTACAGTGGGGTTTGGATATAGCTGTTAGTGACTACAGACATAAGTAGGACAAGGTTTATTAACAGACATGACGTCTTTTCATTGTACTGTGCAGACACACAAGGAAGTATTCCTTGGAATGTTTGCACAATAACTTTATAAATAGCATTTAATAGAAATGTGAAGATTTCTCTGTCGTATACCTATATTTCAGGAATGTAATGTACTTCATCTACTGCACAAAATAGTAACTAAATAGATTAAATTAAGCAACCTCTACATGTCAGGAAGAATTCACCTAGCCAGTCTACAAGGGCTGGAACACATCCATCTGCCCATGGGTTAACATCTCTCGTAAAACAATCACTCCATCTCTGATCTGCCAGTCCTGTTCCTCAAGGGAAACCTATAAAACACTTTTCAAAACAAGCCTGGGAACTAGAATTCATAACTCCACTGGGTCCAAAAAAACCCACCAACATAGGCTCAATAGAGATATTGGATTTATGGCACACTATAACATTACCTCACACTAACCCCTTCACATGCCACAACGTATAATCTACCAGGCTCTTTCTTCCCCTAGGAGATAACCTTATCATCTCTCCTCTTTTCCTCTCCTACCTCCCTTGTCAGGAAGCAGTAATTTCTTTGGACTCGAACAGAGGCAAAGTAATGACATTTTGTGTAGCTACAATCCATTTTGCTTAAATGAGCCGGTCACAAACTGCACTCTTTTTGTGACCCCCCCCCATCTCAACACAAATAGAAACTCAGTCAGACCCTTGGTTACTGTGGATGGGATACCATAAACAAAGAGGTGTGAGAATGTAAAAGGGCATGAACCACAGAGTGAAAAATGAGAAGGTGCTGCAGATGAAAAATTTCCTAGGGAAAGAGCTAAAGAGCAAACAAACCACTTTTACTTGGATTCCTCCAAGACAAATACAGACAGCTAGACGTGATAATACTGTAGTTTGGAAGCAAAAGCTCAATGAAAAACACAGATGAACACAAGCAAGATGAGCTCTGAAGAATGATCAAGCAGACAATAACAGCCCCCTTTGCCTTGTGACTGGAAGATTGGCTGATGGTTATAAACAAAACCTTGCTACCCCCATACAGGAGATAAATTGTTTTCTTAGTTTATTTTATTAAAGCAGGTAATAAAATGTAGCCCATCTGTGTGGAACAGTCTTAGGGTCTTATCTACAACTGCTTGCCCACACAGAATTGTTGGTATACTACAGTCATGAGCATTAACTACTTTTTTTTCTAGAAATGATCTAAAAGTTACCTCCTTCAGATTTGTTAAGTTTTATGAAATATATTTCAAAGTCCATGGCTTCTATTTTAGATCAGAGAAGGGCCTGCATACCCAAACGCCTAGGTTTTTTTACTATAGCAATTAATCTAATGAAAAGTATTGCCACTACCCACATATCTTGCCTTTCCAAGAGTACATGAAAAATATCAGAATATGAAAAAGCAAACAGAACACCTCACTATGCACTGTATGAATAAGTAGTTTTGATTTTACCAGCTCCAAAAGGAAGCACAATGAAGAAAAGGGCTCAGCTGGTGACACAGCAGAGAAATTTTTAAGATTAAAAGTAATAGCACACACCACCAAGAGGATCCTTCAAAAGGAAAGTCAGCTCAATTTTCTAGCATTCATAACTCAAATACATGAACTGGAGCACAAACTGGTTTTGAAATACATTAAAAAGGAAACTGAACCAAAAGCCACAGCAAGGCTCTTTAGAAAGGAATTTAGGATTTCAAAAAAAATAGTGCTTACACCATCATGGTGGGCAGGTTAAAGTGCAAATAGACAAATGTTGACAGAAGAGGTCTCAGAGATGCCGAGTTCTTATAAGCCTCCTGAAAACAGACAGACAGAGGAAGCAACTTTATTGTACCTTCCACTAAGAAAAAAGCTCCAAAGGGAGCCCCACTGTATTACTGAGGAAGTAATGTCCACACGGGACTTCGGTGTCTAACGAGCTGTAAACAGTCACAAGACAACACTTCATTAACTTGGCTCCGTATAAAACTACTAGATGTTCTTTTAAATGCATTATTAATTCATTGAACTCATAGTAGAAGATGGAAGCTAAAGAATTAATTAAAAAAAAAAAATGAAAAAACCTAGAAACCTTTATTTTTGAGAAGTTAGGGGAAACAAATTAAAGCCTAATTTTTAAGACAGAAGGATAATCACAGGAGCTAAAGAAGCAACCTTCTTATGGATACTTTGTTCCACAGCATCTGTTGCCAACCCTCTAGAGAAATACTTCAGTAATATACAAACTCTAATCCCAGAATCACACTCCAAGAAGTAACTTACATGTCTGTGAAAAATTCTTATGTGATTTGAACCAACTTGTGCTCAGGCAGGTCCTCTGTCAGAGGACACAAGCATGACTGGAAAGTTTGGAGACCTGATCGCTGAAATGGCACTCATCTATCATCCAGGACTCGTAAGAACTCAAAATGTAATCAATATAATAAATTAAAGTTGTCATATATCAGGTCATGGAAGTATCTTCATTCTTCCCATAACCTCCTTCTCTGTCTCTAGTCCTTGTGATCATTTGGAGTTTGGGTTTTACTCTATCTGTGCAACCAGCACAAGCTGCTTGGGCAATTCCCCTCACATCACTGAGCATTTGGCATTTCAGATTGTATGTGGATCGTGACAGGAAGCTGCATCCTCAGAGAGAACCAATATGCCCATGCTTTCTGCTCATCAAGAGGCAGTCGTTTCAAGCATGGTTTGATGGATGGCCAAATTCTGGCTTCATTCACACTAGTATGACTTAAATTCTCTTAGGGTGAACCAGATGTTACCTCACCGAAAAACAGGAAATTAAGTACAAAAGAGAAGTCTGAAAATTTCAGTTATCCTGTTTTATCCCACCTAAAAATAAAGGCTGTTTGTGTCGGAAGACATCTCCTCCCAATGGAAAATATTAGAATAATGAAGAATTTAATTGTTCGTTGCTTTTCCTACTTTTCCTCGCTGATGAGTCCCTGATCATTTCCCTCATTGCTTCTATGTAACAGCACATTCTGGTAGATTAGAGGTTTTAAAACAGGATTACTGTTTTGGAAACTCTGCTGCTAGCTAGCATTTTCTAACCCATTTCCTCCCCAAACAAAAATCACTTCCACACTGTGTTTGAGACAGACTAGTCACCCATAAGACCGAGTCGCTGAGAAACAATTTACCATAATAAAAATTGGTCTGCCCCATTATATTCTCATCATTTTCTCATTCTATCTTTATTTTGCAAACACGATAAAAACATTTCTTAAAATAATGCAGTGCAAAAAGTCCAAGCAAGACTAAGTCCAAGGCCCAGTACGCAAGAAGGTAAAGTGATTCTCCCAGGGAACATATATTAAATGCTCAGTATTTAAATTGTAGATCCAAGAGGATTCAGCTTCCCCCCCCTACTTAGAGCATTTGAAACAAAATAAAGCAAAGAAATAAAATCTAAGCCAGCTTGCACATTTTTTTATTTCAGGGCAAATATTAAGAATTCAGTGAGAAATCTGGAACACTAAGTAGGTATTGCCTTTGGCTGCACATTTCTATTTGTTTTGAGTTAACTCATAAGGAGGTCAAACAAATGGAGAGCTACGTTTACAGCAAAAGAGTAACACTCCTTGTACAATGTGTACAAGTTGCAAATCAAGTGATAACGTTCAGAACTGCCACACAGAGTCAGGAAAGTTTCACACAACGTTTGGGAAAAATCAGAACTAGTCCAATCTCTGGCAGAGCCACCGTATGGAGTTTATCACAGTAACATATGTTTTGGCCACTCAGCCTGGCTCTGCTGCCAGCGATGATAGACTGAACTATTTCTTCACGAGATACATTCCCATAACCAAATAGTAAATCCTAACCAGAGAGGGTGACAGTTCATCTGAACCTTTACAGTAATAGAAGAAACAAGAAAAACATCACACTTCAACAAATTCTTCAACATCCGCAATGGCAAACAGATGAAATAAGAGGATAAACTCCTAGCACATGGTATGGGATGTAAAAAGATACTCAAACCAAGAAGACAGTCTTGGATTTAGATGTATCAGATCTCTCACCACATTATGAGCCATTGTTGTCAGTGTGGTAAAAAAAACATAACAGGAGGTAATCTGTGGGAGATCGTTCGGCTTTCTTAAGCCTCTCAAATTATTTCATGCCTAATTTACTGAAGTATAAATATAAGATAAGAAAGCAAAGACAAGCTAAAATCCACATGAAGGCTCATGACTGCCATGCCACCTAGCATGGATCTGACTCTCCACCACATCATAACACACTAACAGTAGCAGTGAAAGAGCTGATCCACTGTAAGGATCTAGCTTTGCTTGCCTCATTGAATCAAGTGCCTGAAGACTACACCAATCCAAGGCCAGGTAAGAGATGATGGATCTAGCTGGGCTTGCTTAGGGACTGCACCCTCATTCCCATTTCTCCTTTGTGTTCATCTTCCTTGCAGCAGCATTTACAAGCTTTTGTAAACACGATAAAAACATTTCTTAAAATAATGCAGTGCAAAAAGTCCAAGCAAGACTACCTGGGGACAACATTTGGCTAGGTAACACTTCTACTGGCTACAGTAAAGTTGCAAAGGAACTTGTACATACTTTCCTCTGACAAAAAGGCTGAAACTACTTTATCCATCACAGCTGTCTACACTGTGAAAATCAGCTTAAGAGATACTTCAACTGTTTTGTGTTTTTAAATCAACAATTCTCACACATTCAGTTATGATGACAAGTTAAAAGAAAGACATTGAGATAAAGGTAAATTAAAAGTTCTTCGAAAGATGTCAGGTGGTAACTGCTTACACTTCCACTGTAAACCCAGCTCCAGCTGCTTACTACATGTTTCAGAAGACAAATGCCTCTTTCCAAATGCAATCCCATTTCAGTCAGTGCAGAGACTGACATGGGCTACAGGAAATTTTGGATCAGATTTACAGCTATGCCCTTTTATCACAGAATATTCATGGTTGGAAAGGACCTCCTAGATCACCGAGTCCAACCATACCCATAACAAAAAACACCTAAATACCCTGATCAAACAAACTTCAGAACCACAAAATAACCCCCTACATGCCAGCCAATAGAGCATGTCCTGAAGCACCAGGTCTACCTGTTTCTAAATACCTCCAGGGACAGTGACTCAACCACCTCCCTGCGAAGGCTACATGCCAGCCAATAGAGCATGTCCTGAAGCACCAGGTCTACCTGTTTCTAAATACCTCCAGGGACAGTGACTCAACCACCTCCCTGGGAAGGCTGTCCCAGTGCCTCACCACTCTTTCTGTAAAGAATTTCTTCCTAATATCCAATCTAAACCTCCCCTGATGCAACTTCAGACCATTTCCTCCAGTTCTGTCAGTAGTTACTAAGGAGAAGACGCCAACACCCACCTCTCTACAACCTCCTTTCAGGTAGTTGTAGAGGGCCATGAGATTCCCCCTCAGCCTCCTCTTCTCCAAACTAAACATATCCGGCTCCCTCAGCCTCTCCTCATAGGACTTGTTCTCTAAGCCCCTCACGACCTTGGTAGCTCTCTTCTGGATATATCCTTGTGGTATTCCCTTCTGTCAAATTATATGCCTTTGAGTTGAACTGAAGATTGTCAATCAAATTCTACCTCAAGCTATCAGATCAGTACCTGTAAAGAGCTTAAGTGTTCAGACCTGAAGAGAATGGGAAAAATAGCACAAGAAAATGCATTAGAAAGGCTATCAATTTGTTGAGCCCACTATTGACTTCCTCTGGGCATAGGATGAAATTTGGAAAGCTTAATTGATTTCTGCATCTGCCACTCTTACCTAAACTTCTCATTTAAAAATAATGACTAAGACCACAGAATTTTACTTGCAAAAAAGGACTCAGAAGTGGAAAATTATTCTTGAGAGTACATGCACTTGTTTGTGTATATCACATCTACAGGCTGGAGGGCACTCACCAAAGACATAGCACAACTACTCAAAAGCAGCAAGGAACAAGCCTGCCATCCGTCAGGGCTCCAGTCTGGACTGCCTCGTGCAGCCACAGGGCTTTTCTTACCTTTGCCTTCTTACATGTGCCTATCTGTGCATTTACAGAGTGCTCGTCTACAGGAGCTGCAATCTGGAGCCACAGCTACTCTCACAAATGCAAAATACTTTTAATTCCAAAAGGTGCCTCTTAAGGACTCATCATATTCAAGAAGAAAGAAAAGAAACAAAGACCATCTGTTACTGCAAGCTAACTGACAACTATATTACCTACACATAAGGAAAAAGACTAAAAATGGAACCATGGCACACAATTTCATCCCAAAACCAGCACTTACAGTGACATCTTCATTACAGTTTTACTCCGGGTGTTTGTTTGGGTGTTTGTTTGGGTGTTTGTTTGGGTGTTTGTTTGTTTGGTTTTGGTGAGGGTTTGGTGTTTTTTCTGGTTGGTTGGGTTTTGGTTGAAAACACTAGATAGTATAGAAATCTTTCTGTAAAATAGAAACTTGGTCTTTATTAACATTTTGTAGAAAAAAAACAAGACAAGCAGTTTTAAAAATAATCATTCTGGATGTAAAATTGTTAATGTCAAATTTCTGACTAAATACAAAAAGGAATGAAGGTACATATTTAGACTAAATAAGTGGGATGGCTGAGGTATTTGTATGTTGATGTAGGTTTGAAGGAAAAAAAAAACAAAAAAAAACAGACAAACAAAAACCACAAACACTAATACAAGCCAGTTAGCATTCCTTACCTTGGAACCTGACAACATAGTTCTCAGCATTTTTGTTCCTTTTCCAATACCAACCACTGCAAAGACAAAAGGAGAAATGCCACTTCAACACCAGCTCTGCAGTTCCCTTCTTCAACCCCACTCACTACTAAATATTATACTAATCAGAAATACAGCCTGTAAGCATACCCAGCCAATGTTTACAAGGAAGTATCTCTGATGTTCAAACATGTGCCTAGAGAAAGAAAATAAAGCATAAGATAAATAACCTTTACATATTGTTATAATGCTTTAATTTGAGTCCTAGATTTATTTATCTTTTGATCACCCCAGAAATGGATAGTGCAATTAACACTGTCTCTGGTGTGATTTTTATGGCTCACTAATAACTATTCTAGCCTGCACTGTAACTAAACAGTCTTTTTAAAGGTTGATAGTGAACAAGAGTCAAGATAGCACAATGAAATTGTTTATCAGGCTTACAGCAAGAAAATAAAATAATCAAAAAGGTCCAACTGCCTCTGTCAAAAATCTTTTATAAGCAAACCTTCCTATTATTGCGTACGTACAAATGGCTGTCTTTTCAATCTCAAACTAGTATTCTTCAAAACAGCAGTCAGCTTTTCATAAAAGAGACAGAAAAGGAGCCCCTTTTTATATTTTACTTCAAAGCTTTTTACAGCAAGGTGCTTTCCTTGAATATGCTTTCCTATTGATTTTCTCCACATACAGCAATCTAAACAATGAAAATTTTAGAAGGAAATTATTTTTGTGTACAACTCATGGAATACATAACAGCTTATGTCCTTGACTTTAATAAAGCTACAGGAATAAGGAAGTTTGCAGGAAATCAGCTTTGTGTTAACCAGGCACCAGTACCAAAAGCATCAACTGAAACTGAACTTGTGGGGCTTTTTTAGAACAAATGCTTGTGCTCTAATGCTTCTCAGTTCTTTACACTTTGAGACTCTTCAGATTACTACTTATTCTTGATTATTTCTCCTCTTGTTCCTGAGGATTTTTAGTCAGACATGTTCATGTGCTTGTGCTTTTGTGTACCTTGAGTTCAGCCTCTCCTGTCACATTTGCAAGAAGGGAAAGAGCTGCGACAAGGCTGCATAAAGGAGATAAATGCAGACATAAAACTTTATAACCAAGCACTTTTCTTGCAATGGGATGACATCACTGACACTTCCAACATTAACTGATGAGCTGAAATTTTCTGAAGGGTGTCAAGAGATTCAATAGAATAATTTTTAAAGAGACATTGAATGCTTTTACGAACAAGACACTAGCAATTTTCCCCATTAATGATCAGCTTGTGTAGCATGTGTATTACTGAAAGGTGACAAACTAAACGTGCTAGACTACACAGACTGTAACACATTTTAACTGAAATCTTAATTTTTATATTTTTACATCTTTTCTTCTACTGTGGAAGCATATTTCATAACTGCCATATGGAAACAAGCCAAATATTTACAATTCCCACTGTAAATCAAGAAACACTAAACTGCAACCACAGCCCTGGACTGATAATGAAAGAAGATATTCACAGAGACTTGATTTAAAGTTCTTCGCTTCTTTTATCTAAAATATGAGACAATGCTGAGAAGTAGAAGTTGTCCTAACTCCCTTGGAAGTGCAATGGAAGCCACAGATGAGGCAGACGAAAGATTTTCTGTCTCAGACAGCAGTGACTCCAGGCTCCTATGGGTGCACAGCCATCACATGCCACCTGGTCTCTAAGCTGCCTTTCATTCACATGCCACAGAACACTGACCTCTGTCTCCAAGGTCCTTCCTCATCAACAACTGCTGTTCATAAGAGAAGAAAAATAGAAGTTTATTCTGTTCTAAAAAACACTGCCCAGTTATTGGCAGTACACCTGGCACACTAAGGAAGACTGTGTCAACTAATGCCCATGAACAATGTTACAGATCTGCAGTACATAAGATCTGGGAAACGGAAATATACACCAAGAAAGGTTAGAGGTTTCAGAAAATAAATACTTCTAGCATGCTACCATCCATGAGGAAAGCAAGCTTTCTGCCTCACCACCTTACCCTAAGCAGCAGCACACATTTTCTGAATCACTTGTTTCTGTTGTGTCCACCCCTCTCTCCTCGTTATCTTACTCAAACCCACGAGAAAACTGAACATATTCCCTTTCCCACTCCTCCAGTTTTGTCCTTTCCAATCTAGCTACCATTGATTTTTCTCTGTGTATTTTGTATGGCAGTGGAATGAAAGATCCTGTGCCTTTTTTTAATCAATCCATAGCATATTAAGGTGATGTTCTTCTCTGTCTTTATCAAGCACATCAAACCCAAGTACTTTTTGTCATGCCACAGGAGCAGGCTTTGGAAACTGCTGGATATCAGAGAACAGTCGGAGAAGCAATTAAGCAGCACGAGTGATTTTTCTTTTCCTATGGATCAATGCTGTTGACTTCCCCCAATGAACAGTAGCATGCTCAAAGGGCAGAGGGGTGTAAAAGCAAAACGTTTGCTTCAGTATTACACTCAGTATCCTCCAGTGAGCAGCCACACAGCGCAGCAAACTGGAACAAAACCAGCCTGTGCTTACTTCTTGTCCAAGGATGTTACATTTTGCAATATCCACAGGTGACAGGCAATCTACTAGCCACAGTCACAGCAATGTCCTCCTGAAGCACAGGCTCTTACTGAGAGAAGTCTTTACATCAAAACTCAGTGGATTTACTGTCAGTTGTACCTGTTGATTTTCAATACCAAAATAGGATTGCTGTTATTTGTTCTAAGTAGAGTTACAAGGCTACAATTTAAGTAAGCTGTAGTTTGCTCACTGCTTATCAACAAAACTGTTGGTGACAACGTACGACATCAGAATAATCCACACCCACTGCTGAGTTTTCATCACCAGCAATTGGCACATCCTGTTCCTTAATAAAACAACGGAATCCAGTAGATGGAATGCTACCAAAATTAAAAGACAAAATGTCTTTTTTGACTCTTCTTTATTAAATAAACAAGACAGGATGCAAAAACTGTTTCCGTGCTGAGCCTCAAAGAAAACCAGCAGCTGAACTGGTCTTACACATCTTACCTTTGGAGAGTATTTCGGCCCAAAAAGCTCCCTCAGAATCCCAGGAAAACATTAGTTTAAGAACAAACACTTTAGAAAATAATGACGATGACTATAAATTGCCAGCTTAATTTAAAAAAGCCATCAATTTCTGAGGTAATTTAGAATTCATTCCAGAAGAGTCTATATTTTCATGCAATAACTCACAAGTTATTTGAGGAGATGGGGGACTGAGCAAAATATAGCCTTCTGTTAAGAAACATGCTATATGCATGTAAAACTATATGCAGAGGAAATTTAACCCAGACATTCTTCCACAGTAACCCCCAGAAATAGAATGACTGCCATGTGCACTCCCCAATTGTTTTTCTACCTCTGATTACATGTAGGCATGAAAATGTTTCCTGAAATTATCTTTTGATGACTGTATTTTTCATTACCCAGAACTCCCGCTGCTGCACTGTCCAACGTTCCACCATGTCCAATTTTCAAAACTTGATTTCTTTTGTTCACATTTGTTTGCACACCAGCTTCTGCAAATAGAAATTGAAAGGAAGCATTATAGGATAACCCTAGAACATAGGAAAAATTGCACATATTTCCAGACTGCTACAGATAAAATCAATTATTTAAACTATGAATTAGTAGTGCAGAAATTGCTGTACTGAGTAAGATCAGTGATTCATCTACAGCTACTCTCAACCTCAAACAATTTGCAAGCTATTTTCACTTAGATTCAAGTCTTATGTGCCGTTATAAACAGATGTTTAGAAAATACTACTAGAAAACCTGGTGGACAGTTCACCAGTGAAGTTTCATCAACAAAGCATGCAAGAACTAGCACCAGAGTTCCTAAAATCATCTATTATACATAATTTTTATGCTACATAATCCAGGCAATTTTTGTTGTATTTACTTCCATGCAATGGTTTATGTCTGTTCACACATACGCAGCCCCATGGAATCTCTGCAATGAGTTGAATTTGCTCACCGTTGTCAATTTCAACTCACCATACTTCCTATGCAGCTGATGACTCCAGGAATTTTGCAGTCTAATGCTCCTTATTTATTAATACTAAATATTAATAAATTTTAAGCTCCCTTACCTATTTCTATTATCTCTCCATTATGCCTTTCACATCAGGGAATCAGACATGAATGGGCTAAATCTTTTCCATACAAAGCTGAACTGAAGTTCACTATACAGCAAACCAGCCTGTATAAACTCTCACCAGTCTAAAAGTATGTCCTCACTTCACCAACAAGTGGCCAAAAGCCCAGATTAGATGATCTAGTCCCTATACCCATTATAAATTGAATCTAGACCATGGTCCCTCACACTTTTACAATGATCATACTTTTTTTACCCAATATCTAACACACAGACTTGCCTGTATTCAGAAAAGCAGCTTTTGAAGACTGTGCCCAGATTATCAAACTCTTCAAAAGAATATGTCCTTACAGCTCACCGTGCAGCGTGACCAACACGCTGAGCCTTGGGGGGACCCAGCAGCTCCACGCAGCGAGCCAGAACGTATCCAGGAATGGCTCCATTCCCCAACCTGGGCCAGGCCATAGCTGTGAACTACCACCAAAAAAAAAAAATATCAAAACCCCGGTTTCCTTTCGCTTTCTGAATGCTGCGAAAGCGGGTGCAGTGGCTTGACAGAGGCTGTGGTTCCAGCACCCTACGAAATACACATGCTACCGCCTGCCTCACAGCCATCCCGGGCAGGGCACCTCTGGACGGACACTCGAGAGTTCGCTTCAGGCCGCCCTGCTCCTGCCCTGGCACCGCGGGCAGGGCCTACGCTCACCTCCCTGTCACCGTGTCCTCGCTTNGCCACCGCCCGCCTTCCGTCCCTCCCGGGGGGTGCTGGGAAATGTAGTCCTCGGGCGGGGAGCTGGGCGGGAAAGGAGCTGGACACCACCCAGCCCACCTCGGCACCGCACGGCACGGCAGCCGGCGGCACCGCCGCATCGGAGGGACCGTCGGAACGGCACCTGGCCCCTCTGCGAGTCCTTCAGCCCAAAAGAGGTGGCTTTAGATGGCTCCAGCAGAGACGGGCTAGTTGCAGGCGTTGCTGGGGACACTGGCTAACCCACGTGTCGTGCCTGTCCCCTCGCTCACATCGTTTGTCGCCGTATCTTTGTTGCCCAACTTGAAAGAATTAGATTCAGCTTCCCAGTTGCTGAGCCCAGTTGCCTCCTACCTTCTTATGTACCATGTAAGACTGTTCTGGGAAGGCTGGCTCCTCTTGGAACACTTGCCTTTGAACAGAACTGGGTTTTCCTCCTTGGGCCCTATTTGTGTAGGTTCGTATGTCTGACAACACTCCCAAGGTATTTATGAGAGCTGTCCTTGAGCAAGGCACAGAGGCTCTGGATGTTTCATTCATGCCTTTCATTTATTCATTTGGAACAGCCTGAAGATGGAACCATGAAGAGACGCTGTGCTGGGGACATAAATACATGGTTAGCTAAGGGCTATGCACTTTCCCATTCCTCCCCAGAGCTTGACAGAAGTAAATCTTCCTGCTTAAGCCAATGGCTGTCTCTACACAGAGTAGTATCAAAGTCCCTCTGTGGTTTTCAGCCTGTAACAGAGTCAGGGTCTTGCTCTGTGACTTCTCAAGCCTTCCACAGAGCTGTGCAGGGATCAGGGCTTCCAGTTTCAGGCTGCCACCACCACGTCCATGTGATGGGTAATGGCTTCTGGCCACAGCAGTGCCAACCAGCCTCCCCTACACATCTCTTGTGCATATTATTAGTCAGGCACCTTGTTTGCTTAGCTCTCATCTACATAGATGTAATCTGGCTATGGAAATATTTGCTGTTACCATAAGCTGCGAGGGTGGATTCCCTGGTGAGCAGTACAGGTGGCTGTCTTTGCAGGACATGGAAGCAAAGCCACGCTTGGGTAAAAGGTCAGCAGGAAAATTGCTACAGATTTGTAAGGAGATTTTAGCTGAGTTGTGGAAAGCATGCGGTAAAATGTGACAGATTTTTTGCTGAAGATAAGGTTTGGTCAGGCTGGCCAATTGAAAACTATTCTTGCAAATTCTCTGCTAACAAGAGCCTGAACACAGATTGTTCTGTAAGCAGGCTCAAGAAACACTTTTTAAACATGATTATTAAGAAATGATCTTAGTAAAATTCCGAGCAAAGAGACTGCAGCCCAAGGACTGATGTGCAAACCTGTCACACCATCATGACCAGCAGTATTGCTGGAATAGTAGACTGTTCTGAAAACATCACGGAGGATCAGAGGGAGATTATGAGAGCTCCACTCATGGCATAAAGATGTATTTAATGAAAAGAGCACCTCAGCTTTCCAATGATGCAGTGGCAGACAAGGCCTGTGAAAAAAATTCTCTGTACTCCCTTCTCAGGACTGACCTAATCAGAGAATTGTCTAAAATGATGTAACTAACCTGACACAGGCACAGGGCATGACCTAAAGGTCAGTGCCTGACCCCCAATACTGTTCCACAAATTGCAAAAAGCTTTTTTTTTTTTTCTTTTTTTTTCTTTTGGTTTGGTTTGGTTTTCCCCATGAGGCCAGAGTTTCAGGTGTCTGAAGAAACCATCCCCTACTCTTATTTTTAGTACAAAGCAAGAAGTTCTTATAGGTCTCTGAAACTTATGCATCAGCAATTAAAACACAACACTTTGTATTGCAGCAGATGGAGTCTTTGAAGGCTTAGAAAGAAGAGTTTTGCTTTGACTTCAGTGGGCATTGGATAAGGGCTCAAAATGAGAATTGTGAAAAACTATTAATGACTGCGGTATTTTAGTTCGATGGAAGTTTATGTGTACAAAAATCACACATGGTTCTCTTCATGGGGCAGGGTTATTCAGCATTCAAAATGGTGGGAATGCTTTACTAAACTGTTCATCTCAAGGGCTTTATTTCAGATTTGCCTCATGCTTATGATTAAAAGTCATTACCATCTGCTCAGTAGCCTATTTGAAATGAGATGTTTATCTCCAACGATTCCTAGCCAAGCCAGGATCCACAACAACCAAAAGTGCGATTAGAGTTACTGAATTCATTTGCAACCTTAATAAAGGGGCTCAGTAAATGGCTAAAAGGACGCTGCTGCTTTATGCATGGAACACGACAGGTCTCGTAGAGACAGGCCAAAGCTTCCACTAGGGTCACTGCAATTGTACGAAGTAATGCCTCAAGGATCTGGTGCAATTACTCTTTATAGAGAAGAGCTAATGGATAGTAGCTATTGTACTTGCAAACAGCGGATGAGTGCTCTTGAAGAAGAGGAGAAATTCGTTACATGCTTGTGTAGAACAGGGACATGACATTTCTCCTACCCTCTCCAGAAAGATGCTCACTTTTCTGTGTGCTTTCAGACTGCCTTTTTCTGACGTAATGCTCACAGACCACAATGCAGAAGAAAATGATGCTGCATTACAGCTTTTAAAGTGGATTCAGTAGCAACAGGCCATTTCTGTATTTGTGTTCACTTTATGATCCAGCTTTATTTTCTGTATCCAGATCAGAGCAAATCATGGCAAGGAGGTCAGTCACAACTCATCTTCATCCTGTACAAACAAAGAGTTGCAGCTGTTTGAAAGTTTACACCCTAGATATGTAAACTGCTCCTCTGTCAGCTAGTGGAATTTTGCCTGTAACAGGAACTAACAAAGCCTGAAATATATGGATTTTTTTTACTCTAACTCTTCCATCTGTTTGGATAATAAGGTGTAGAAAAGTAACTCTTCAACTTGGTACTTCATTTGGTCCCATTCAGACGGGCAGAGCACATAATTTATCATGTCAGTGATTCTTCTGAACAGAAGTAGGTTCTTCAGTTCCTTGTTGAACTGCAGCAATGTTGAAAAAAAAATTATTGAGTGCAAGGGAAAAATGTAACTACCCATGACATCCACTAACCCTAGGTTTGCCAATTTTTGTTAGCCATTCTTCTCGTGAGAAAAGGCTCCTAAACTGCAAGTATTTAATGAACATATTTTTGAATTTTGTTCAGAATAATATGCATAGTTAAGGTTTACACTAATTTGGACTTTATAACTAGGTTTTTCTTTATTTTTAGGAATATTTTCTTTCCACCTTTATTATGGCTTCTCTGATATTAGAGGGATTATTTTAAATTGAGAATAGTTTAGACAAGAAGAGGTTTGTGTTAGCTGATTTAATGAAGATTTATACTGTCAACTTGAGTTTAACTGGACAGAATAAAGTAGCATCCAAGTGTTTTTAGCTGTTCCTTCTTTATGTGAAATGCAATTCTGGCTTTTAGCTAAACAGAAGAACAGCAATTTTTTTCTAATCACTGCTAAGTCACACATGGTGTTGAGCTACAGAGAAATATGATACCAATATGATTTCAATAGCTCCTTATGGACCCTTTATGAACATATTCCATTAATGAGGACAGATATTATTACGGACTGGGAAGTTACTTTTAATCTCTGAAAGATGCTTATGTGTCTGTAATGACAGAGGAGCATGGTATGGAATCAGAAGATTCAGTGATGCTGAGAGGGAGAAAAACAAAATACATTTTGCAGATCTTTGATTTTGTTGCTAATAAAAGTCTCAGTGGGGTTTTCAGTTCTTGTTTAAATTTGCAGTTTCTTGTTACAGTTGCTGTCAAAGAACTAATTTTCCAAGAAGCTGCATCCTAATTAGGAACAACTAAGAACTCACCAGATGTGCATATGAAAGAAGACATCACAGGAGGGATTGTTTATATGGACAATTCAAGTCCAACCTGCCCCTCTCTAAAATCAGAACATAAGGTTAAAAGGACCTAGACACTATTAAATCTTAGAAGCTGATAGAAAATAAATTCAGCAGTATGAGTTTTCTTGAAAAAGATTCAATCATGGTTTGAAGATACTGCAAAATGGAGAAAAAATAATTTGTAGCTTCACTAGTAGCTCAAATATATAGCTGTTTTCTCAACTGGCTTTGTACAATTTCAGCACTCAGATTAATATGTTTAGAATCAGCCCTTTAGCAACTCATTCACAGCTGTGGGCCCACATATAGACTCTGATTAATGGTTTATGAGATGTATGCCCAGCAAAGAGAATACCTGCAACACCTCAGATGACCTCCTTTCCTCACCTACTCTTCTGAGTGAAGGGACATATTGTACCTCCAGAAAAAAAAGCCACCTTCAACATCTAACACTGAAGTCATGTCAAAGTTAAATATTGTATAATTTTCTTGACACAAGAGAGCTAAAGCATATGAAGCCCCCATCTGTGGAAAGTTAAGGGCTTCTCTTCCAAAACATTCCTGCACTTCCAGATTCAATGTGCTCTGTCTTCAGCAGTGGCAGAGACACCCTGCAGAAACAACTGACTGGTTCAGGTCCCCAGCCCACTACTGGAAGCCTGTAGCAAATGTCTAGGGAAAGAAGAAGTAAGACTGAAAGGAGTTTCTTCCCTTGCATACTCAGCTACTCGTTGTCAGCAATTGGAAAGATTTTTAGCCACAGCTTCAATGTGGACTATTTTATCAGACCATTATCAATGCATCCTTCATCCATTGCCTAATTAAATTGTTTTGAAGCCATATGTGCATTTAGCTTTTACTCTCTGGCAATGACTTTCTCAAGTTAGTTGGAGGTTGTATGAAGTCCTATCTATTTTGTCCTTTATTTTGACTACATTGACTAGCACTAGTTACCTCCTGATTCTAGTACAAGGAAAAATGAAAAATTCAATCATTTATTTCCTCCATCTCTTTCATGACTTGAAAGGCCTTAAATCATAACTCACTCTCCACTTGTCTGACTCTTCTCAATTTGAAGAATACTATTAAGTCTTTCTGAAGTTTTCTATTTCACTACTGAGACACAGGCTATTTCTTGGCTATAATCTTCATTATTATTACAACTATCTTCTTCTGGTTTTAGATTTTACATCATCCTTCTTGATATGGTGTGACTACTATTATACTCAGCAGTTAAAATATGGCCATTTTATGATTTTATAGCACTGTGTGACAAGATCTTTCTGTTAGGTTCTCCATTCCTTCTCAAAATTCCTAGCACCTGATTTACGTTTTTGATCCCTTTAAAAGGTGCAAAACTTGACCTCCAGGGCGGAGCTGGAGGGCCTCTTTCTGCACCAGCAGGATCATGAGGCGTCATTAACAGAGCTGAAGATAGATGATAGCAGGGGTCTCAGGCTCTCACCATACTTCTCTGACTGCCTGACACTTCATTTATTGCAAGTGAAGCTGCCTGATGCCTGATAACTGTTCTCTTTCTCCCTGCACCCTCCATCTTCCATTGTATGAGTGCTTTTAGGGGTCTACTGGACAAGCACACAAGTTATATTATTGGGAGAAATAATAATTCCCTGCAGAAATAGGATAGCACACATCATTATTTGCTTATTAGTCTTCCCCTCAGTCTGACAAGTCTTCGTACCCTTCCCAAGAATAGCTCACACTGGGTGACTCACAGCAAGAAAGTAAACAGACAGCTGAAGAACTATTTCTGCAGAAGGCAGTTAGAAGCATAGAGATGAAGGTTCACTTCACATTAGGGTGTTGGAGTTACAACCCAAAATGTAGCAATTTCTTAAAAGCTCTGCTCTACCATATACACATATGAACAAAGAAATATCTCTTTTCACAATGAAGAAGAAGGGCTGTCCATAAGCCCTACAAAGGGCAATGTCTAAACATCTCAGGCTCTTCATGCCAAAAAGAGTAGAAACCTATGCAGATGACCTCCTCCCAGACATGACCTCCATCAACAAATCTCTCCTTTAACCGGAGACATCCCCACAACAGTCACCCCACACACATGAAGAAGATGGCCTTTTTCAGCATAACTCTCACCTGACAGTTTTCTCCAAGCCACCTTTGAAACCTTCTGTTCCCTAGAGAGATTTAGACTTTTTAACTAAAGCTCTTTCAAAGACAGACATACTCTCCATACACATCTTCTGTCTGATCCTTCACACTGTGCAACTGCTCCTTAATATCTGTATAGCTTTACACCTTCTTTACTGGAGACGCTTGTAAACACCACCAGCTCAAGCAGGTACCTAGGATCAAAGCTAGGTCAAAGCTGTGAATTTGCTATCCATTATCCCAAGAATGAAACTGGAGCTGAGGAGGTGTTTGCTGTGTTCCCTGGACAGAGGGGTCAGTAGCCACTCTGGCAGGTTTTGCCTGGAAGATAACCTCCTAACAGAAGAACAACCATAGCACACCTCCTCCATCCTCTTTTATTGGCAGAATCTCACCCTAAAAAAGCACAAGTAACCATGGATTAATTCCAATTAATTGAGAAGTGAAAGCAAAAGTCTCCATTGCCCGCGGGTGGGGGGCTGCCAATTGCATCACTAATGAGAACTCCAGAATCAATAATCAACTGCCTCCAGGCAGTGAAGTATATTTCTAATGTGTTTTATAAACCTGTTGACAGAAATTGTTCCATTTGCCATAAATTATTCAACTTTTAATTGTTTAGGCTTTGGAGTCTATAAAGATGCTAATTGCCAACTGTAAGATTGAACTGATAATTGCTGCTTTTTATTTTCATAAAGTTGAACTTAAAATTGCAGAATGAAGAAAGATTGTGATTTTACAGATACCTTCTTAAAAATAAGATCAAAAAGATGATGACTATTTTGCTTTTTTATTCTGAGTTAGAATCATTAAATGATGTTTCGCATTTACAATGTCTGTGTGAACAAAGTAATAAAAATTTTGACCACCACACGTACCTAGTTCAATATTCCACCACTCCTGGGTTATCCCATCCCATATAGGTGGACTGTTCAGTGGATAAGGAATTGTCTGGATGGTCGCATCCAGAAGGTGGTGGTCAAGGGCTCAAAGTCCAGATGGAGATTGGTGACAAGTGGTGTCCTTCAGGAGTCCATAGTGGCACCAGTGCTGTTTAATATTTTCATCAGTGATATAGACAGCAGGATCCAGTGCAGCATCAGCAAGTTTACAGATAACACCAAGCTGAGTGGTGCAGTTTATATACCAGAGGGTCAGGATGTCATCCAGAGGAACCTGGACAAGCTGAAGAAATAGGCCCAGGTGAACATCATGAGATTCAACAAGATCAAGTGTAGAGTCCTGCACCTGAGTTGGAAGAATCCTCATTGTCAATAGCCAGGCTGGGGGATGAGGTGACAGACATTTAAGGTCAGGCTTGATGAGGTTCTGAACAACCTGATCTAGTTGAGGATGTCTCTGCTCACTGCAGTGGGGTTGGGCTAGATGACCTTTAAGAGTTCCCTTCCAACCTGAGGCATTCTATAATTCTATGTTATTATATCTTGATCATGGACCATGAGAAACCCTAAGATGAGAGTATGTTTGTGCCTGTCACATCTGAAGTCCCAGACTTTTCTTCATATTACAGCGTTAAATGGGTTAAAATATTTGTCAGTTTTATTTCTTCCAGGTTTTTATGTATTTGCATCATTATTTTGTTTGCTGCTTTATCTTGAAGGATTTGTAAGGATATTGTCGAGACAGAGGGACAAAGAGAATTAACACATTTTGTGTTAATCACTATGGAGAAATGAAAACAAGAAGTTTTTTCAGAAATATTTTTGCTTAGAAAAAAAGAATCTATTTGACTGAACTATAAATCTGACATCACCTGGAAAGTCTGGATTTTTCTACTTTAAACTGATTTGGTTTAATTTGAACCTCTGTTTAAACTGTTTGAGGAAAGGTATTGCTATTCGTAGTATCCTGATCCACATTCCACTTCTGAAAGGAACATCAATGCATCCAATCTCAAATGTAAAAAATAAAATAAACTAGAACAAGAATGTTTTCCTCTGTTAGATGTTGAAAACTCCTTCCTGGAAAGCTGAAAAAGGCCAAAGTATTTTTTTCTTTTAGTTCAGAAGTTCACTTTGAAACAATATTCACCTACACAGCTGAAGAGCTTGATCCCAGGGGTGCTATCTGTTTAAGTCAGTGAGAGGCAAAGGATGCTCAAATTCATGCCCTAATTGCTAACCTGACTTGAAGGTGTGTTCGGTTTCCTCCTAAGAAGCCAATTTGCAGTAGCCATCCTATGCTGTAATAAAATCATGGTAGGCTGTGGTGGCCGAGACTACCAGTGTGTAAACGTAGCATTGGTAAGAGGTGATAAATGGATTTACCGTGGCAATTATATTTTGTCAAATGATCATCAAGAAGTGACCAGAGATGTGCAAAAGATGATCTAAGTGAGTTACTGCTTCCATAATGATACTCTGCTTGAGTATCCTTTTGGGTTAAGTCCTTTTGTCCATAGAAAGGTCATTAAGTTACTTTGTTTCTGGAGTATTTATTACTTTTAAATCCAGCATAGTCTATTTAGTCTTTCTTGATGCTTCTTTGTGAAACATTAATGAGAAGCTTGTGCACACAGTCATAGAATTTGTCTGATTACTCCATTCATATTTAATAAGCTTGCTGCTTACACTTCAGAGTAACAACAGAAATTAGATAATGCAATGCTTTTGTCCTGGAGTGCCCCTAAATCTGGCTCTAAATTATTCATTACACTGGCTGAGGGCAAGAGAGCTGTTGCAACCTTAAATTTATCTGAATTTCACACTGTCTAATTTGTGTCTCTTTGTTGTTATTCCCACTCTAAAAAATAAATAATATTTATTGAAACTGAAAGCATCTAGCTTTTATCTGTTGTAGATTTATAACCATTCTCTGCAAGAAATACAGCAGTCAGCTAAAAATGAAGATAATTTAGTTTGACTTCAGCTGTATATACAAAATGTGCGCCCTGCCATCAAGTGAGATCTGTTTTGTTAAAGTACTGATTGTATTTTCTAGCTAAGATGGTATTTTTAAAAAAATGTCAATTAGACAAGAACACAGATATTAACCAGCTGTGCTCTCAAAGTCTTTATATTTTTATGGTTTCATTCTATAAACTAAATGTCTCTTTCGTATGGGTTATGTCCAGAAACACACTATCAATGTAATATTTTTAGAGTCTTTAAAGTAAATAAACCTTGTAAGGTAAAAGGTCTAATCTAACCCTAGGAGGCCCCTCAAGCAGAGTCTAAAATCATCTTAAATGCTGGTGGGCTCATAATCTATCTGCCAGAACAGACAGAATCTGTCATACCTTCAGATTTGTCGCTGGGAATGTCCCATTCTTAAAAGTCCTATCTGAAACAAACTCTGGCTCATGTCAGAGGTATCTTAAGTTTCACAAAGGCAGAAATTCCATAAGAACAGCTCACTTCAGGAGACTTGCATCCTCTGATCCTATCATCTAGTAGAGATTTCCTGTTCTCACGGGAAAGGTTCAGAAACCACCTCTGAGTTTAAACCTTTAATGAAACATCTACATACACCTAGCATCAAAATGGGTCAGATACCTAGGGCACTGGCTTGAAGTGGTATTACAGACTATCTGGCTGTCTAGCAACCGGCAGCAAACCCAGGCTCACAGGGAGGGGTGCTGGAGCATCTGTACAAAACCACCTCCTTCCAAAACATCTCAGGGGAAAATAAAAATGAAAAATAAAGTGGGGGGGTCACTATGTTACACACAAGCAAGAGGAACCCAGAAGCATCACAGCTACCCCCTCTTTTTCCTTATTGCCCACACCGCTGGGTGATGGCCCCACTGTGGAAAGCCCTGGTCCAAACAAGTGGCAACACAAAACCTCATCACTCATTCCCACTCCTCGGCTTGACCAAACAACCTGGTCTAAAAGGCCAAAATGAGGAAATAGCATAGAAAATGTTGTCACACTGTTCCTAAAATACAGGGAGTCCCCATTAAAAGTTTGGAACCTCTTTGTACTCGTTGCCTGTCAGGTGCCAGACATAGTAAAGCATCATCATCATCATCACCTGTTCTTAAGAAATAAAGTACCACATGTAAGAGTTGGAGGCCTTTCATCACATCTCGAGTTCTGTCACACTGGAACACTCACGGAGACAGATTGCATATCCTGACAGCCGTCCAAGGGGGGAAAAAACAACTTTGGGAAGGCAACACAATCTAAATTTCTTAGAGTTGAGCCAACAGACAGATGGAGGGAACTAACCATCCTTAAAAAAAATCCCATGGCCACGACTGTCCTGGCATCAGTCTGATACTCTGCCAAACTGAGAGCCCCAGTGAATGAACTGCAAGGAGCTTGTTGTCATTTCAGTCCAAAAGAGCTTAAGGGGGAAAGAGTTGGAATAGATTAAATACTGCAAATGACAGCAACTCGGGAAACTAACAGGGGAACCTGCCCATTCAATACTGGCAATGGGAGAGAGGGACTCTAAAAGAAATCTGTGATTTGATAGCCACTAAGTTATTTTTCAGCAACAGTGGAACAGTTACTGTAGCTGCTCCATGGCCAGCAGATCCAGCTGCTGGAAACTTACCTCTGCAGAAAACAAGGGCAAGCCTTTTACCCACATAAATCCTCAAAAATAAAGCTTAAATTAGACTTGTTTTGGACACAACAGACAGATTTATGAAATAGCAGCCTCTCTGCATTTCCCTCACTAGGGCTGTCTGCAGGGCACACACTGGTGGGCAGGCACCTGCTGTGCAGCTCCCCCAGCCATCCATGCTCCTTGTGCCATAGCAGAGTTTAAGGATTCAGGTAAATCCCATTCAAGGATGCCTTAGCTTTCCCCTGTATTTTGGAAAGCAGGAAATACCACATGGGGAGGAATGAAACCTGGAATAACAGCTTGTATTAAACAAGACTTGTGAGACTTTTTCCTGAATCTTTTAAGTACTGCTTAATGGTCCAGACAACTAAAAGAGGATCTGCTTTCCTCTTCAGAAGAATTAATCCAGATTTAGCTTCAAAGGCCAGCTATTTTAACACTGAATCTCACAGACCCAGTCTGTGCAATACAGCACTCTTGCTTTTCCCCAGAAAGCTTTGCGTTGTCTGATCAGCATAAAATGATGGTGGAGCCAGACCAGATGCTCACAGGAAGGTATTTGTGTGTCCATGAATCACTATCATGTCTCAAATCATCTGTGCTTTGTACTTGGGGTCGACAGCTGAAGTACAGCCTTTGATGCTGGTAGGCCAAGCTTCGGTTCATAAGCACATGCTCCTAAATGTTTCTGAAAACCTTCTGAGCTGGTTTCAGAGGTTTCATGGGGCAGGGAGCAGATAGAAAGGATGACCTTCCCTCAGAAGCTCTTCCCTCAATGGGTTGAGCTGGCCATGTCTCCCACTCCTAATTCATATTTCCATCTGTCCTCCCATTGAAGAATGAGGGTGAAAACATGCCTGGGGGAAGGCTGGTCACAGAGCTATTATTGGTTTTTCCTTCACCATTGCTTTCCAAAGTGAAGGAGACATCCTGGGCAGTTACAGGCAGGCAGAAAAGGCTCAAACACTTACAAACCACTGTGCTCATTAAACTTGCTTTGATCGTCACAGTAATTCTGCATCAAAGATGCTGTGTGGCAAATCACTGCATTGCACAAATCACTGCACTGGAGCTGTTCCTGGGTGAATTCTTTTCTCCCCAAAGCGGGCAGAAGAGTTCTTTATTCCACAGTAAAAAGCAGGAGATTGAAGCAAACTGTGCTTCAATGAGTGAGCAAGCTGAGGGGACTTCTTATTTCTTATCCAGCCAGTCCAGGCTCAGGGGCCAAGGAGGACACTTTAAGCCACTTTTCTACTTTCTGCTTTTAATTGCTTTGTGCTTTTTACCTATGGATCCAGGCCCTTGCTGTTCTATTTACCCTTCCCAGAAGTGCACTTAGTGATAAATGGAAGATTCAAATTCAGACATTCACTCTGGGGAAAAAGTAGGTTACCATAAATAATGGTCACAGGTTAAGTCATCCAGGTATTGTGTATGCTCTCAGTGGATATCAGAGAAAAAAAATATGCCATAATGCTTGCAAATATCTTTTTCTTCCCCCCCCAACAAAGTCCATTTTAAATTATATCTCATGAGAGAGTTCAGCTATTTTCTTTGCTTTCAAACACAGCTTCCCTCTGTGTCTCTGACTCTGAAGTAGAGTGCTGAATTCAAACTGCAGAGAAATCTGTTAGAAGATGCCTGGAGGTATATGTGGCACAAAGACACGGGAACTTTATCTTCTTTTCTGGCTGCTCTGAACTGATTGTGGGAATTAATGATTTATGTCTCTCTAAAGAACTCCTTGGAGCTACATAGTCTCAAATCAGATAAAGTATATACCATTCCCTGACCAGGCACCTGCCAATTTCAGTTTAGCCTTTAATCTGGGCACTTCTTGTTTTACAAAGATTTGACTTAAAGAAAAGTTTCTTGAGAGATATCATCAGTGTTCATCAGTTTTCCAAAACCTGTATATTTCTTCTGAGAGCCCTGCTAGACTAGAATTTTTTTTTTGAGAAGAATGGAGAAATAGCACAAATTTACCTTTCTGCTGAAAACAATACAATACCACACCTCTATCCTGGGTAAATCCTTTGAACAGTGTAGGGTTTGAGCTTTCTTCTGACACAAGGACAAAGTTTGCCTTGGACAGTATCCCAGGCATATTTCATCCTGCCCTCAGGACCAATGTAGTTTATCATCAGGCACAGAGAAAGCAGGGAGCTCCTTATCAGACTAACATCTGTTCAGGTTTGTTGCAAACTTAAATATCTGTGCAAAAAGGGAGGGAGGGCTGCTTAGAAGCAGAAATACACAACACTGGTCCATAGACAAGTCTTTTAAGAGGTCAATAAGGATGTTTCTGGAAATGCACCAGAGACAGTGTGGCCCAGGGACATGAAATCTGATTATTGACTCCATTGTAACAAAGTCAGTGGGAGTCATCTTGTTGAAAGCATGTTTGGACTAGATACTTGTCCCATTCATGTCCTTTTTTATATGAATCCAAAGTGGGATTTGTTATGTGGGGTAACAAAGAAACCAAGCAATTCATTCACATATACAATAAAAAAGAATTCACACACAATCAGGAGTCTGCCAAAAGTAAGGCAGCTCCAGAGAAAAATGGCATTGTGAACCACTTCATAGCTTGAAAGAAAATAAGCTGGGCGTACAACAAGGTAGGAACCATCTGCTTGGCTTCATTGGGAATTTCCCCAGAGTAATCATTGCAGGGGTGGATAGATCATGAAACAGAGGAATTTTTTTTTTCTCCTCTTGTAATTAAATTTACTGGGTTTCTGCAGAACGGTTCCTGGCACAGAGTGAGACATGTATATGCAATACCTTATCATTGTAAGGCTACATAATTACAGCGATAAACAAGCCCATTTAGTTTAGCAGAGTCTGACATTTAGTCTGATTGACAAACCTTCATTTGCTACAGAACCTAAGTCCATTTTTTGTAGTCATGTCAGATTTCCCATTCAGCCACTGCTCCATGCAACAAAATGTCTCTCCCTTCCTGTAGCACCCAAGATAAATATCTGTTTGATGTAGTAGCAGATTTCTCTAGGATGCTAAAATTTGAAGGGTGACCGTATTTGCTTCGTCCTTCTTCATGACATTCAGACTAAGCAGTTGGCCTTTACACAGGTCTTCTGTAACGCTGGGAGCAGAGAACATGAATCAAGGAGGTAGAGGTCTGTATGACCTTGTAATAAATTAATATTGTCCTTTGACTCAATGCTTTTGGACCTGCACCATAAATTCCTGATCAGGATGTAAATTCAGACCTACTCCTAGTTTGTTTCTGCTGCAGTACCTGGAATTAACACTACAGGTAGCGATTCAGTTCTAATGCAATTGCAGTTAAATATTGCTGCTGATCCTGGTACATTTAATTAAGCAATATTTACAGAACAACTGGATATTCTGGGAACTGCACAATAGTGACCTGGAATTCTTCAAGTCTTTCCTTTCTTTCTTTCTCTCTTTCTTTCCTTCTTTCCTTCTTTCCTTCTTTCCTTCATTCTTTCCTTCATTCTTTCCTTCTTTCTTTCCTTCCTTTCTTTCCTTCCTTTCTTTCCTTTCTTTTCAATACTTTCTCTTGTGTTTCAACTTCTTTTGCACTGGTGACTTAACACTCTGTCACATCCTCACAGCTGACCTTTAGAGGACAATAAGCTGGGACAACTGTGTTGGTTCTGTGCTTTTTCCCTTACAGTTTCAAATAATATGTATTAGATTTACTTCTATTTTCCTCGTGAAATAAAACCAACCTTGAGACTTACACAATGTCAGAAGGAACATTTTTGTTGGATTATTTTGAGTATGCTAAGCTTAATTTTTCCAGTTCTCATGCTAAGTAGAAAAGGCCAAAAGAAGAAACAATAATTGTCCAATATTGTTTGTACTATTAATTAAAATTTAATAAATATTATGTTGATTATGTATCTTGAATGTAAATATATCCAGGTGAGTTTACAGAGAGAAATACAAACAGGAAAAAGAAAAACTAAATAAAGATTTTTACAATAGGCTTTCATTGTATCTTTTACATTGTTTGATTGACTTTCTAATGTTCTTGTTTGGAGTATTATCTGCATAATCAGAAGGAAAAATTATCAATGAGCATGGCAAGCTAATCAGCATTTTCCTTCTACAATGGGTAGAAAAAAATGAACAAGCCGAGACAGGGGTGAGTGTTCAATATCAGATCCGGCTTGGAGACACTGGTCAATCAATGAAGCCAAGCTCTCGAAGGGAAGGGCAGTAGCTTGTTCAATTGATTGTGTATGGACTCAGATTTTGGTCACACCATCTGCCGGACAGCTGGGTTTTTTCTGACCTCTAAAGTCTTACACTAGATGTACTACCAAACATTTCTAAAATGCCCCACACTCCACCAGCAGAGTCTCTGAACCTCAAAACTCTGATGGCATGTTTCCTTCAAGGAACACAGTGGGGATTTTTTTCCTCGTGGCTGCAGTGCTCTGATGCACCAAGGCTGGCTGAGCTCTTATGGGCACAAGAGGAACCATGAGCCCACAGACGAACCCAGAATTTGAGATCTGCTCCATTTCCTTTACACCGGGCAACCTGATTGTTACACATTTAGAAAATCTAAGTGCAAGGTGAAGTTGTACTGTAAACAACCTTCTTATTTACAGGGTGATTCCAACGCTTGAGTCCTTCCATTGAAGGATTCCCAAGCTGGTGTGTAGCCTAACTCACGTAGCTTGAGTGGTTTAAAGATACTTCTGTGTACATGATATTTGCACTCAATGTGACTCTCAGGGAGTGCATGGTACAGAGAGCTGTGTTTTACAGCCCACAGTCTTCAGAAATTTCACAAGTTCTTAGTCTTAACAAACATGTTATTTTGCACTAACAGGATGCTTAAAAGGATTCATATCCCAGCTTCCATTAAAATTAAGCAGAGCAAAGATGTTCCCATCTCCTCCACAAAGCCGAAAGCCCCAGCTGTCTGTCCTGCAGTGCAACACAGTTGTACTACAGTTCTGCAGGATATGCCAGATGTATTTAGGGCAGTAGCTGGCCTGGGAACCAGGGTAGGTGAGGAGCAGATGCATCATCCCCTTCTGCTGCCTCTGCCCTGGGGACAGATAAGCTGGGGGCGCTGCCAGGAGAACAACCTCTTGAACCAGTGCAGCAGAAATCCCCAGGGGACACTGAATCTGTGTTTTGGATCATTAGGGTAGAGTGTTACAGATTTTTTTCTGTAATGCACATTTTGAGATAAATACCAGTTCCAGTGAAGCGTTTTCCATGAAATAGTCTGTTAGAAAAGGGTCAAACTGCTGATGTGCCAATTACCATTATATACCACTGCTGGCGAGTGTCCACGCAGCCATGTGGAACGTGGCTCACACAAACCAGTTCAATTACAATAAAACAGTCAGATATACATTGTGCTGGATTTAATGGCTTCAGAACTGCTTGGCAGTGAACAGGGTTTGCAGCCTCTGACTGATGATGAACTGGCCGTGTAAGCTTTAATTAGCCAGCGACATGGCAGAATTATAAGAACTGTTTTACTAGTGAAAGTAAATTCTTGCTCTCCTGCTTCCCCCATCCCTGAAATTTATTACGCACTTATATGTGTCCATGAGAGCCAGGGAGGCAGACGCTGGGGGAGTGAGGAAGAGGTTTTAGCAACCTGACCCCTCAGGAGGAATAGCTGCAGCTAAACCTTTTATGCTGACACATTTTCCTGAAATATTTATGCCCGATCATCCATTGTTGTTTACCTCATGGTCTTCTCTCCTTGATCACCCCGAGCTACCTTATCAGACAGCTTCCACTATTTAGGAAGCACAAAAAAAAGTCATGAGTCTGAAATCAGAGAAAAATCTTTTTGGCACGGGATGATGTTTCCACTAAGAGAGCAGTGGTGAATTAATTGGGCAGGCAGAAAGGGCTGGGAGAGGATGCTGGCAGGTGCCCCAGCAATGTCATGCAAGCATGTGAAGGGCAGAGCTCCTCTCACCTTGGCAGGCCTGACTGCTGTTGATTTTACACGGGAACTGCTTTTCAGGACCAGCAGCTACAGCAGCTGCCTGCAGCAGGAGGAAAGGGAAAAGCTTCAGAGCAGGTGACAAAAAGTAGGTTAGTGCTGAAAGGTGTGAGTGGAAGCAGTGCTCTTTTAGACAGCTTTCTTACAGACTTCTGTGTATTCACTTTTTAGTGGCTCAGAAACAGATGACATTCCTCTGCACCATTTTCAGCAAGAAGGGAGCTGGAACTCCTGCCCTTCATGATCTCCCCTCTTGCCTGTCTAATTAAGGTAGGAGAAGGGAAGCCCAGAGGAAGCTGATATGGAAAAAAACTTGTTGGATCTTGATATTGGTCAGACTGCTGGTGGAAGGGTACAGCCCCCCTGAGCTCATAGATTTAGCTGGGAACAGCAGATTCATCCTTTTCAACAATTTTGCAAGATGAGGCACTTATGCTGTGGGATTTTTGGTTTGCTTTGGTCAGTTGTTGTGAGGTTTTTTACTGTATCTACATCCAGGCTGTCCGAAGATAACCATGGCTTTGCTGGTGATTTTAGTGTAATAGGAATTTGATCTTGAAATATGCTGAATTCACAGGCCATACAAACTGTAATATTTTCTACATCTTCTCTAAATCTAGCTATCCAGAGGGATGAAGGTACATGTCCCCCTGCAAACAGATCTGCTAAGAGGCATGAAACAGATTCAAGAGAGAGCCATAATCACTGATTGCATGTCATACCTTAGATAGGGAAGGAAGGAGAATTGTGATCAAACACACTTTATTGACTTTATTCCTTCCTTAACTAACGGGCAAGCTTCTGAAAATGTGCACAGTAGCCATTTTAGGAAATATGAAAGCGAGCTCTAAATTACAATCCTCAAATCACCAATTCAGAGTGCTCAGAAATATTTTTTTCCCCCAATTCTTCCACTATAATTTCCGGGCTGGAGCTCTAGCCATTAATATCAGCTACATCATTACACTGCCGTGACACTTCAACAGCACCCTCATCCATTTCAGTCATTGATCCACTAATGTGTGCCAGATGAAAAAGAAAAAGGTCCAGCTCATTCATCCTCCCCCTTCTTTCTCCTCCTCTCACCAGGTGGCAACCACTCACCCTTTGCTTTAAAACCCTATCAGATTTCAGATGCTCAGTGTTAATTGCCTCTGTACAAGGACTGACCCCAGACAGCAAAACTAAAATTAAAGTAACAGGGCCATAGAAGTGGGTGAAATGCTACAGAAGGGAATGGATCTGCAGCTGCTTGCCTTGGCCCACAATCTGCTGACAGCACTGGAAACAAGAAGTTAGAGCTGAAGCTGTAAAGTGCACTTGTCAGCGTTAGATTCTTCCTGGAATATGAAGCCAAACCAGGAAAAGAGTAGGAGAAAGGCTAAAGAAATTAGGCAATAAGATCAAAGGTACAACAATGTACTGCTGGAGAAAGGGTACTTTAAGTAGTATCAACTGCACAAGTAATTCTGTAATCTGAGTTCATATGGAGCAAAAAAGTAACCTTCCTATTGACATCCGTAGGTAATTCATATTACAATCTGTGTTTAGGTGATTTTCTAAATTACAAAGACACTGAGTTGAAGGATACATTGCTTGTGCTTACAGCTTGTTGAAGTTTCCTAATCCAGCAGCCTGCTTTTATTTTATTTTTTAAACCTATCCAGCTAACCTACAGGCACATTCTTGCTTTCCCTTTTCACTCTTTGCTTGGTACATCTCTTCTTTTGTTCCACTTTTCCTTATCTTTATATTGCTCATTTTGGGGATCAAAGGATAAAGGAAATAAAAATCCCGTTAGTTTTCAAAGGTCCGCACAGCAGCAGGTAATTGGTTTCCAATCAAGCCCAGACTGTCTTTGATCTCCAAAGCCTTGCAAAAAACATTTCTCTAAGACACAAGTTTACGTGTTCAGCAGCACTACCAGGGTATCTAATTTTGAAAGTCTGCGATTACCTGTGCAGTGACACATAAAGATGAGGGGGACTGATAACAATGCTGTGTTTTTATATCATCTTCCATTAAATTTGTGTTAATGAGATGTAACTGCACTCTTCTGAAGAAAAACTTTCAGTACTATTCTCTCATGCTATAGTAACAGAGGTGATGGGTCATGCAGCAGGGTCAAGGACAGAAACCGGCTTCTTGCGGCTCCCCAGAGCACAGATCAGCCATACAACCATTCTTCCCTGACAGAGATATCTGCCCTTTCTTGTTCTTCTTCACTTACACCTCCAAGTGACAGTTTATAACCTTTGGCTGTGCTAGTTGAACTTGGTTGGGTTGTATTGCAATGATGAGTGAAATGTGCTTGTTTATGTATATCTTTCAACAGGAACAAAACATGATGCCTGGCAGCAAAGGATACAAACATTTTTAAACCAGTCTTGCCACTAGAAGAATCATAATGTGAAATTACACTCATTCATCTTTGCAAGCAGTTCATCCATTCTGTCACTCTGAACATCAACACCCTTCACTTTACCTTCCCTTACTCACCAGGTGTCCAGTGACCCATGCTTCAAGCCAAAACATATGTCTGGTTGTTGGTCTCTTCTCCCAAGTAACAAGGGATAGGACAAGAGGAAATGGCCTTAAGCTGTAGCAGGGGAGGTTTAGGATAGACATTAGGAAAACTTTCTTCACTGAAAATATTGTCAGGCACTGGAGCAGGCTCCAGTGAAGTGGCGGAGTCACCATTTCTGAAGGTATATAAAAGACGTGTAGATGTGGCACTTAGGGACATGATTTACTGGTGGCCTTTGGCAGTGTTGGATTAACAATTGGACTTGATGGTCTTAAGGGTCTTTCCCAACCTCAGTGATTCTATGATTCTTTCTCTTTTAGCAAAACATGTTTACACTAGAAAAACATGAGATACGCAGGGTGAAATGACTCAGGTTTGTACTAATCTCTCTTTTCTTTTTCTTTCTTTTTTTTCTCTTTTTCTTTTTTTTTTTTTTTCTTTCTTTTTCCTTTTCTTCTCCTTTCTTACTTTAATGCCAGGGCTGGCCAGAAATAACAGATTTTTTTTTCCATGTATGAAGGCATAATTATTTTGTGCAATTTGGAGGGGCAGAGCATGCAAGACACACAGGTAAATACGTATGCAAACTGAAATCTGTAACTGACTCTGCTTCTTTAAATAAACAGTATACATTAATATAGCTTAAAATAGGACTCCTGTCAAGCTCCTACCCTAAAGCAGCTACCAATTGCACTGTCAAAATCACTCTCTGTGGTTCTGAATAGGTTTCTTAATGAAAGAGCAACATTAGCTCTTTAGAACATTTTGTCCCTGAAGGATGCAGCAGCAACAGCCGCTGAACGATTTCTGGCTCAGACGTGCTTCTAAATGGTAGGAAACATAATGGTTTAAAACATGAGTATCAGGTCCCTGGAAATGCTTCCTAACAGTGATTCAGGGAACCAAGAGGCAAATACTAAGAATGGTAGCCACCAATGAGCGCTTTGTTTCCCACATGCACACTGATCCCCTTAAGAATAATTATGGTTTGGGTACATTGTCACTGAAACAATGCAATAACTGGGGAATTAAATTATTTGGGACTTAATCCAAAGAAAAATATGTTCTGGTAAAATGAAATTTTAATGTCCACTGGTTGTTGGATTAAACAATGATGAGCATCCGAATAAAATTCTGTTTCTATTTTTGCAGTCTGGTCATACTGACTGTCATAGTAGTAATTTCTTATTCTGGTTAAATCTGGAGGCAGTAGCAGAGTAGAATTTGACTTGAGATGTCAAGATGCAAACCAAAGAAAAAGAGCTTTTGTTATAAAATGCTTTGTTGGAGGCGGGACTCAGGTGTTCTTTCGTTTCTTTAATAGAGGTGATGTGGCTGCACTCTCCTAAAGTCTCCAAATTTGGGCTCCTGCACCATTTAAATGTTAAAGAATTATATTTATCAGCAGCCTTATGCATATCCCCAGTCCTAGTTCCTGACAGATTTCAGATCAAATGTTACTGTTCTTATTCAGAAAAAAAACACAAGAAGCTTTTCTACAGCATGGAGGGTATCAGGTTCAAAACCACCAACAAAATATATTACATTTGTCATCAGAAGATAGAAGTATCTGTCCCTGCTTTGTCAGAATCCTTTCCCTGCAGTGGGAGAGTGAACATTTTCTCAGGTATATGATCCACTTACTTGGGGGTTTTTTATTACTTTTTTTTTTTTTTAGCTCTAAAATGTATTTGTTACTGTTATGCCCCAAATATTGTTTATAGGCAAGGAGGAAATACACATTATATATGAAGCCAAGAATTTATTATAAGTATAGCTGAAATTCTTGCAATCTGTTCCAAGAGCCACTATCAGCTCAGATCTAATTATTACAGCAAGAAGCAGATTTGTCTGGGCACAAAAATGTTCAGTGCTAATAATAAAGCACTAAAAATTGCCTTTCCTATGTTCTGCCCCATTTTCTGATGTTGGGACCCCCTTCCCCTGCTCCTCTGCTGTCATTCTGGTGGGTCTGCTGCAGAAGGTCATCAGCATCTGAAGTCCTTAGAGAACTATGACGTTCATGTTGATAGTTTTTTCCTCCTCACTCAAAGATCCATTTGAATATGTTTGCCAACCTGTCTTACACCTTTCCTCTTTCTTCATTGGTCTTCAGCTCTGCATAGCATCTGAATTAGCTATGTACAGCATGTTTTTGTCACGCTGGGTACTATTTCTTCCTTGTCTTTGTTATTCCTAAAAGCAGTTTTGTCCAGCCCCAGGTTTGTGTTTCTTCAACTGATTGCAAGCGACATCATGGCTGTGGTGCTTCCAGTGTGAAATCTGTTCTCGCTCCATGCCAGTATTCCTCTGCTGTAAAGCCCTCAAAGCCTCAGCCACAGTACCAGCCCTAGGTCTCTCTTGTGCATTATATTGTAAGGATGTAGAACTACAGTAGTACCCTTGCAAAATAAGCAAAGTAAAAGAATTTAGCCATGGTCACCTGGTCAGAAGAAAAATTGCTGTTACAGCTAAATCAAATAAAAACAAAGCTGCAGGCAGGTCAATAAAAGTTCAGAAAAAGCAATCCTGATGCACCTCAGCCCCAAGGCCTTGCAAACACAGCACAAAACTTATGGCCTGTTTCTAGCAATGGCAATACAACATGAAAGGGTTCCACAGCTGCATTATTGTGCTATTCTTAAGTTTCTCATTTGCCTCCCATCCAGCTCAGATGCTGTTAGTGCCCAGCTTCATCACCTCAGGTAGGGAGCTGCAGGCACGGGCATCAGCCCAACAGCAGTTGTTTGCTGTTCACACAGCGCATTGAATTCTGCATGCAGGATTGGTGCCTCCTTAGCTGTGTTTATAGAATTTCATGGGTCCTCCGGAATAAATGGTACTGAATTAATATAAAGCTATAAATAGGTTAATCAGGTGGAATCTTCAGCTGCTAAAATAGTTGAGTTACACAATTATACTGACCTTGGCACATGATGGTGCAAGTTTTATCAAATTTCAGTTTCCACTCAGAGATCTTTATCTGGTATCTGGGTCAGCTTGCTCTTGAAGTCCATATTTTTCCACTGATGTAACAAACAATGGGGCCACTGCTGGAGAAATTTCTTAGGGGCTTCTGATAACTGTTCATAAGGCTGCTGAGCCTGAAAAGCTTCTGTAGAGAACCAAAGAAATCAAGCCCCTTCTGCTACACAGTTTAATACCTGAAGAGCTAAAAAGATGAATTACACCTATATAGCTCGTACTTTAAAAAGTTAAATTAACTCTATATACGTAATTCCTCTGTGACAGCTTCCCCTATTAATAGACTAAATCATCCAGCTGTCACATGAAGAAAAAAACATATTTGTCACTCAAAACCACAAACCCAACAAAATTGCTCAGATTACTCAGCATCACCTCAGTGTGCGCAAACTGCTTAAAAATAACTAAGCCATTAGCAGATCCAGACACAGTGACGGGGGCAAAAAGTAATATGTTCTGTGAAATGGCACCAACTGCTGCATATGCTGGCCGGAACTGTTAGCATCACAATATTTACAGTTCCCACACCGTTGCTTCTTTCTGAAATAATAATAAAGAAGTAATGGTTTACAGGTTAAGTATTTATACCATATTCCCAAACTATCCATCATAACACACTTCCACTTTCTACCGCAGAAGTAGGTGGAAACTTTTCATGTTGCAGCTTTCCCCTCTTTTAGACAAAACCAGCCAGAATGCTCCTTGTCACCATCTCACCTGAGAGACATAAAATGGAGAGAATGGTTCTGAAGCTGTGGTACTGCCCCCCTTGTTAAACAGATCTCATTTAATCATATCAAGGCATTTATTTTTTCATTATTATGTCTGGTCGGTATTTGGAAACAAAAAGACAGCCCTATTTTAGAAATTTGGCAATTAGAATCATATTAGTAGATCAAATTGACATTTGGAATTAATTACATAGGGGGGAAAGAATGGTTTGTGCTCACTCTTGATCTTTTAGGAGGGGAAAAATAAGGTCTGATAAATTTAGTCTCCTGCATACTTGCCATCTTGGAAACAACAAGGTTTATTGTGATTTGTTGGTTGATATTAAACCAACTCCTTATTTAATGATCCAAGCTGAGATCATGGCTCCAGAGAAGCAGACATTTAATATACATAGCATAAAACCTCGCACAATTTTGAAGCATGATTTACCCAGTATTACTATTGCTTTTCCTAACTGCTAGCAAAGAATGCAGCAGAATTCTAAGCTGTTAATGTAAGGTGTTATTTACCAAGAGAAAAGCCGTCTTCTGGCTAGGAGAGGGTAATACTTCAGTTATCACTGGTCTCAGCGTATATTGTACACGGTCCCAACAAGATTTTACCTATGTAAGCAAGGCCAAGAGATTTGAGTGACTGAATTTTGATCCCAAGTTCTTCAGGCTTCAGTTCTTTAGGAACTTGTGTTTGATATTTGAACATAACAGCACCATCAAAATAGTAAAGTTTTGAGCAATCAGCTACATGGAATAGATGGAGTATGCATTTCATATATATAGGAAATATGATTCTCCTGGCCTTGGCTTATGCTTTACGTCTGTGGTAAAGCTGTAGGATCCCCTCTGAGGGTTGCAACTCTTGCATTTCTCTTTCTCCAAAAGACCGGTTATCCCCACACCTGCCTAAGCAGACAAGGGTTCTCTCTCTCTGCATTGAGCTGGTATCAGAAATGGCTTTTGGTGAGCTCAGAACTGTTGCCGTGGCACTACTTGTGCAGACATATTCTTTAAATCAATAGAAAGTATCCCCTTAAACACCTGTCTTTTAAACATGACCAAGCTATGCAGTATTCTTCAAACACCACAGGAAACTCACGGACCCCGTTTTTCCTTCCCCGACCATTGATCTGATAAATAGATAGGATTTCCCTGCAGCTGGACCCGGGTGGACAGAAGCAGCTCTGCTTTTGTCTCTGATGTCCTTAACGCTCCCTGCCTGCTGAGCTGCACAAACTGCTGACTGCTGAATCCCCAAGGTGAAGGACAAGATGAAAAACACGTTCGAGGATTTGAAAGGAAGGAATTAACAAGACAGGAGAACGTGGGTCTCAAAAGGCAGGATAAACAATACAAAGATTTCTTTCTTTCACAGGAAGGTGAACGGAGAATTGTCTGGAAATATGCACAGTGTTGATGGATAGTCTGTTAACACTAAAACCAGGAGTCTCTGAAATCCTTAGGAAATAAAAATTCATGACCCAAATTAAGAAATATGAACTTGACAGGTGCTTCCTGTGGATGCGGAGATGAGGGATGTAGAAGTGGGTCTCTCAAGTAAAGCGTAATGACGATTCAGAGCACAGGTAATTTGTTTCTTCTCTCCAAGGCAGCTCAGCATGGGGGGGATCCTGGCCCCGCTAATCAAGCTGGACCGCCCGCTGCGTGTAGTGGGTGCCGCTCCTGCAAAGAGGTTATTCTCTAAGTGAGTCGCATTTTGGAAGGCTGAAAATTGCTTTTCTCAGACTGCAGCAACTTTCCTCATTTGCAGGAGACGCTCAAGTGGATCAGTCCAACTCACTGCTTCTCAGCAGAACAAATACACGTTATTCAGGAGCTGTTAATTAGCTGGGACTCTGAGGATATAAATGCGTGTTTACTTCATCTCCTCACCCACATAAACTGGTTTCCTCTTGAAACACTCAATGTTTTGTCCAGCCTGGTTTTGTAAGTGTGAGGTTACAGGCTCCCTCCTCTTCTCCTGACTAGCAGAATTCGTAGTCAGGAAGTTTTCATTGACAGGGAATATCAGTGTTCTTCAATGACATTACTTCATTCTTAATTGCATTCTGATAAACTCGGCTCTGCAATTCCTGCAGTCTCAGTGCTTAAGACTCAAATCTTTTCATTGGGATGCAATGTTCCTTTAACCTTAAGCCATAGTTTCACTATGCTAAACTTTGTTACCTCTGTCACCATCCTCTCTTAAATCGTTTTTTTTATTTTTTGCTGTTTTCTTCAGACCTTCCTGTAGTTTTGTTATACATGTTATTACTCAGCACACTGACTTAGATTTTCAGCTGCTTCATGTCTCCAAACTGGAAATGGGATAATGTACACCTTGAAATGTAGAATGCAACTGTCTCATTTCTGCTGTCCTCAGTACAAATTTCCCAAGCAGGTTTATACTTACTGCCTCAGGCTGCCTCTGGAGGATACCCTCCCTCTTTTCAACATTGTTATTTCAGAGAACTGTTCACTTTAGAATATAATGAGGTTCACTTTTTTTTTTTTTAAATGAAGGTGATCAAGAAGAATACACTTGTCTTCATGTTCCTACAGCCTAGCACTGTAGGAAGCCTAGTAGCTTCCTTTCACTGTTTCCCTATTTCTCAGTATGTAAAATGTTTTACCAGAGGGAGGGGACATGATACAAACCCCTACTGAATTATGATGCTGTGAGGGAAAGCCAGCAACATCTGTCTACTTCACTGAAGTTACAAGACACTGACAAAGTTGTCAGTGCTATTCTAGATTTTGTACCACTGGCAGCATTTATTGTAACAATCAGCAGGGATGTAATGAAACACAGAACAGAATATATATACCATCCTAGCAAGGGCAATTTGCATAGCCTGGTGAGACACCTCATTTGAAGATGCATCTCCTTATCCACACAGATCTGACTTGAAAGGCAATGCCAGCAACCAGTCCAAACTTGTAAAATTTAACTTTTCACACTTTCTTTCTTTTTTGGCATTCCCAAGAAGCTTATGACACCTGAAAACTTTAATCCACCATATGCTTCACTTGATTTCTAAATTGCTCTTCAGTTCTCTTTCTCATCCTTCAAAGGGAACCTCAGCTGATAAAGGATGCACAAGAAACATACAGGTTTAGGCCAAAAGGGCTCATATGAGTTGTGACAGATTCACTTCTGAGCATTAATCCACTTTAATCCAACTGGATCACATACCAAACTAGCAAAATCCTCAAGGCTTTGACAGCACAGGTTCTGTTAACATTTAAAGGTTAACAAATTCAGTAGATCCTGCACTACTTGCATCTACATTGAGAGCTTTGACTGAGAAGCTGTAAAATGAGTTAATGAATATGAAGTAGAGACCACACACTGATAATACTGATTTTTTTTTTTCCAGTAGGATGTAGACCCCAAAATCTTGCATCAGAATGCAAGTGCCATAAGATTACCATGCTTCAATAATCCAGTCATTTCAAGGATATCAAAGTAAGAGGAAAATACCAGAAGATATAAAAATGTGCAATTTTGATACAACTTCCTCACTGCTTGAAGAAGCAAAATGTCCCTAAATCTCTAAATGCCTCATGCAGGCACAGCAAATAAATGATCTGGGGTGAGAGATGACAATCTCTGAGACCCGAGAGGATGGGGGAAAGATGCTGAGAGCTATAAAAAGCAGTCAAGTGTATCATCTTGCTGTAGCGCTCTTCTTGTTAAAGATGCAAGAGCACTTGCAGCTGTTAAACACTGGGAAGGAGAAAGAGCTTAACATGGAAGTGTTGCCCTCAGAGGGGATCTTACAGAGCAATGAGATTTTTTAAAAGCTGATAAAAACTTGAACAACAAAACTAAGTGAGATAGTGGGAAAAAATACCCAACAAATACACTTCTAAAATATATTGAAAAGTATATAAAAACCTATGTATAAAACCCTTCCTCAAAGGCCCTGAAGGAAGAAATGGTGCTTACTCACATACATGACATTTGTACACAATTCAATAATGTTGTGACTGATGCACTCTGCACTCAAATGCAATAGAAAACCAAGGTCTTGACCAGCTGCAGGCTTGACAGACACTCGGGCTCTCAGGAAGAGCAGACGTTAGTCTGTGTTCAGGATGACTCCATCCACGACATTTCCCTTAACTTCCAATTTTCATGGGCAAGACTGTGCGGATTCACTCTGAGCCCTGCACAGTATTGCACATGAAACAGGTTTATCCAGAAGATGCTGCAGTGACAGACTCAAAATAAATGAAAGGACTTCAGGATCAAAGGCATGATGTAAAATGTTAAAACATTTTCTCTCTCAAGGTCATCCATACAAAACCTATTACAGATTCTGTAATAATAGAAGCAGTCGCTTCGATGGAATTCATTTATTTCAAGAATATCCCTTTTAATCCTCCATGCATTTTTTAGCACAAAAAGTTGGAATTTATCACAACCTCCTTCATAAAATTATATTGTATGTCTGGTAACGTGGCTGTTTCAACAATTCCTCACTGGAATTCCCACTTTTGAAACCTTGGTAACACTGTCAGTAAGTGACCTACACAAAGTTTAATAGAAAAATTTTACTGAATATCCTCTGTTTAATGTAAACAAGGCAGGAGGCAAAACAAGGAGTATATATTTTATATAGTTACACTATTTTACAGGGCACGGAAAGCACCGAGGATCATGGTTTGAGAACCCTGTACGGTACGCGGTATTAGACGGGGATTTTCCACGTAGCCCCAAGTCTGCTACATAATCCTTTGCTTTTACCTAGCACTTCAGTTTAGCATTTCCTTTAGCACGAATAAAATGTCATCTGTGAAATGACACAGCAAGCTCTGGTAGAAATTACCATGCATTTACAAAGCCATTCCATGATTACTTGTGCCCTGTAAAATCAAGTGCGACAACCTTTACACTAATGGTAGTGTAAGCAAGCTCGGGATTCTGGTCCTTTTATATATATATGTATATATATACATAGGTGATGTACAACCAGACTCAAGCTGTGTATCAAGTCACAGCTTTTATATTGCACAGACAAGTACATAGTAAGAACATTACAGAGATGGGATGTGAATACCAGGAATATTACAGACATATGAGAAACTAAAGACAAACTTGTTCTACCAGAGCTAGCACGTGGCTTATTACAAATTTTCTATATCAGAGTCTAAATCAAATACATACTATAAATGGAAAAAAAAAGTAAAAAATGTGTCTATTTACACACATGTGCATCAGGATTAAAATGTGGTTTGGATCTGCTTTTTGAAACAAAAAGCTATTCTCGTGTTACCTCTCAAGCATTTCAATCTAACACTAGTGGCCATGTTCTCTAAGGTGATAAGCACTTGCATTTCCCACTGACATCTGCAGGATCTGCACATGCTGTGAACTTCAGTCCCTATAATTTCTCAGGTGTCCACCTCTGGGTAATAAATAACCACATACAAACACACGCACACAAACAAAATGGGCACCTCAATGACATGCATAGATTGGAAAGGTGAAAACATGGACCTGAACCAACTTCTAACCCTTTTTTCCCTAAAAAAAAAAAAAGTGCATGAAAAGTATCACCACAAAAAATAATTTAACGAGTTCCATCTTTTAAGTAAATCCCTTTTACAAAAATAAAGGTTGTTTCCAACATGTATGGTACTTAAGGGGTTTGCAGGCAGCACTCACTAGAACAGTTTGGGCTAAAGCAACTTTAAGGACTGCTTCAATTCCATCAGGATGGATCCACGTCTTATAAATTTATCAACTTTTGCAAGAACATCACCAGTGCTGCTGGAGACCAAACAACTATATCCTGAATCTAAGAGTGCTTATATATAGTTATTTTTTCATCAACAAGTTTGCAGTTTTGCACGGAAATGCCGCAGAGGCTGTAGCAGCCTTTCCAGAAGATGGCTGATACAATTCCTTGCAGTGTCATGAGCTCAGGTATCAGTGAAAACAACCACCGAGGTGATGTTAATGCCTTCATTTGAGATCAGGCTTCTCTTGAATGGCTTTATAAACCATTATATTACTTGGAATGCTCTCCTAAGTTTTGTTTAACATCCCTCTCACTTTCATTTATAGTAATATTAACACTTCCAGTTTCCACTGAGATTGGGACATTATTCTGGATCATACAGTTTTTAATAAAATAAATAAACAGAAAATTTGAAGGAGAAGTAATTAAGCTCTAGCAAAAACCAACAAAGACCCAAATTCTGTAAAGCATCAGCATTTGTGCTCCATAGCTTAACTCTCTTAATTTACGACTAAAATTACTGAAATTAAGCTTATGTTTAAACAGCTTTGCTGAATTTTGGACCTTATTTATAACACAAGTAAGTATTAAACATCACTCTGCATAGACATTGACATGTTCTAAACTATGTGTCAGGTATGTTACATTAATGAAGCCTCTAATATGGACTGACTGCAACACACATCACTAAAAATTGTTTGCTACTTTCAAGGTCTGTTTACCCTACTATGCTACTTTGACCTGCAAACACTTTGGGGCTAAATTCAGGGAAAAAAAAATAGGTGAGGAAGTAAAACATGCTTTCATTTGCCAGATAAATGCAGCATTTTGTACAAAATCCTCCCAGCATAGGGAGACACCGAATACAGGATTTACCTGCCAAAATGTTTCCCCAGTTCCAGAACTGCTCTCCCCAGCTGAACCTCTACTGGAAGCTTTTACAGCAGGACTCTCTTCACTTTTGTCACAAGAATAAATTTAGCCCATTAACTGTGACACTGTTCTAATTAACCTGCTAACTTAAAAGGCCTCCCAACATCCATGTTCCATAAATATTAAAAAACAAGACCTCAAAGGCATGGAGCAGAATCTGATTCCACGTGCAGTCATGTAAATCCAGAATTCTAGTGACTGAGTAAATGAGTCTATATTTGCATATGAGCAATCACATCTGCAATGGCATTAGCTGTGCAAATAGGATAGCAGGAAAGACAAAGAAAGCAATACAGTGTAAACACAAGGAGCTAAACTCTACCTTGCCTGCCTATGCTGTTAGGTTCATAGGAGGGGCAAAAGGTTCTACACACCTGTGGGGACAGCAGCACAGGTCTCTCCTCCCAGTCACTCCCTGTGACCTGAAGGTGAAAGCCCAGCCACCCAAGCCCACCAGTGCCTACGTGGCAGTGAGCAGCCAGAACTGCCCGAAGTGCAGGCTGCCACCCCTTTCTGCTAGAGAAGCAGAAGCAAAGCACGCTCAAGTCTGAATGACCCTCTGACTGCAGGGCAATGCCTGCCCCAGCTGAGAGTATCCAGATGGAAATAGATTCACCGAGTGACATTTCTGCACCCCAGCACTGTGAAAAGCAGGTGTACATTTTGGTCCTGTATATGATATCAGTGCCTTAACTGAATTGGCATCAGTCAATCTTTTGCTGGGTACTACTACAATGATAACATGAGCAATAAAAACATTTCTAAAAATGACAGAACATTTATGCTGCCAATTTTCAAGGCACAAAAGATTCTTAAACCAATTCAGGCTAAATACAAATTTAAAAGAAATTAAAAATACTGTTTCAGCAAAAACTCCTAACGACCTATAGTAACTTCCCTGTAAAGCTGACCAGAGTTGAGCAACTAGAGTTCACAAGGAAAAACTAGTTACGCAGATGACCTGAATCACATGGAATGACAGAGACAAACATGCTAGAAACATGTACACTTCAGATATATTTGTTATGGATGTGATGCTGAATCAGGATTAATTCCATTAATATTCATTTTATACTGATATATCTCCTGGAGTAATTCATTGGGGAATCAAGCCCAGAGTTGTCAAGATTCACCAAAACAAAAATGATCCCTCTGTAATATATCCTACTGTATATAGATTTGTATATTTTTTGAGCCTCTTCTTTTTTAATAATATACATTGCAACTCTAGTTGTGATTTCCTCTCCAACTGAAAAGAAAAAGAATTAAGACATAAAAATGTTACGAAATTAATTTGCTTTTTAAAAGTATTATGGTCACAAAAAGCAAATTGGTGCATGTGAACCCCAGAGCATACAAAAGACCCAACTCTCTAAACACTGTCATCATAACAGCAAAACAAGGTCTGATGTCTGTGGTTCTTCATGCAGTTTTTGCAGCTCATCACACAGTGGCCAGAAATGCTATGTACTGGTTGCTCCAAAAATGCCTTCAATCATATTCAAGGTCCATTTGAATCCCCCTCTCTCACAATGTCTACATCTGGTCAAAGTAACTAGTCTTCCAACTCTGCCAAATGTCAACTGACACTTTGCCAGGAGTCACCACCTCTTCTTTTCTGGGTGTCCCCAGTAGTCTTCTCCCCTGAAACAGTCTAGGTGGTTTTACAGCCTGGCTGCTCATCAAGGCTGCTTATGGTGTAGATGAGGCATGATACTTCACAAACGCAATTGCCGCCAGCTCTTTGCAGAACTCTTCCAGCACAATCACGCCCTCTAGTAACGTCATGTGGTCAATGCTGAGAAAGAAGAAAAATCAGCAGAGAATCAGGACTAGCACACGCAAAACAGCCAGGGGTCTTGGAGAATATGCAATGTATTTACTCACATGGGCCCTTCGGGCTCCAAGCCCAGCAGGCGTTTTCTGACCAGCAGAAGTTTGGGAGTGAAATCTGGAATGCGCTGGATTCTAACCATGAGGTCCCCAACGACCTGTAAAGCACAATGTCATCAACACATCATTAACAGCTTTGCAGAGTGCCTGGCAGCGAGCTTCAGTGACAGCCTTCAGAGCCCAGGATGCAGACCCACTTCAGCATCCTCACAGGCTCACAAAACAACATGCAGAGTGCCTGCTCTGCCACAAAAAAGGGTGTGTGGAGCAGAAAGTAAAGAAATAGAAAAGGACAGGAATTCTTGAGCCTTACTAGCTGTTGCCACAAATGGTACTACTAATTTTAATTATGCCAATGATTAATTTATCTTAGCAAATGTTGATGCAGGCAACCGACCAGTAAATTCCTGGGTTTGAGGATAGCACAAGAGGAGAGCGTGAAGATTGTATCATGAAGTGGGGAGAGAAAAAGAGAGCTAAGCCCTCTGTTAGTATTGAGCAAGCACCATTAACAGGCTCCTGACCAGCTTAATAACAGCTGGTGCGTGGGGTAGGCGAGGGATCTCTGACTGAGAAGACTGCAGCGTGACAGGCACCCAGCCAGAACTTCTAGGATGCAGGTCTGTCAGGAAGAGATGGAATCAGAGAGGGAAAGGAGAGGGACTTTCAGTAAACCCAGGACTTTGCTGTCAAGAACAGCCTTCAATCAAAAAAAGAAAAAAAGTGGAAGAGCAGAGATACAGGCACAGGGTATTCAGGAGTGTCCTTTGCTTCTGTGTGAATCAAAGCTATCTCTGTACTTTGCCTCTTCTTACAGCACTACTTGACTTTGCTTGCAAGTGACAACAATGTGACCTAGTCCACTTTAAAGCAATGTCATGGCCAAAGGGAATGTTTTGCATCTACACAGTGAAACTAAGTACACAAACAATTCTGAAGACATGATGACACAGAAATAAATTTTCCAATGTTTTTGCTTGAAAATCAAAAATCTTGATTCACATCAAGAGCATAAGCATAGACTTCCATTACCATTTGCCAACTTCAACCACCCAGCACCTATGACCACTAACTACAAAGTCAGTGGCTATATCACTGCTGTATAGCTATATGTAAATATTCACTGTGCGTTTACTCACCCTGACAATAACAGAGAAGAGAGACCTGCAGCCAGAAGCCAGGTTTATATAAGGATCCAAAAGGTATTCATGTATATGTGGATGGGGAAACAAGGACAGTTTGGACAACACTGATGTAACCTGTAAATTTACATCATAGGGCTGCAAAAAAAGGAGAACACAGTGTTTAGTTATTTGCATGCTGGTTTCTTTTCAGCAAGCTAGTGTTCATTTAACTACTAAAACCTTATCTGCAAGTATGGGAATAAATAAAGATAAAAAAGTTAGATTAAAAGACAAGCCCCAAACCTCCACTTTCTACAACAGGAGTGATGTGAACATGACAGCTGGGTATTAGATGTCATTATCTGTATAACCACTTTTGCACACTCGTTTATTGTAGGATGTCGTTGTCCTATAAAACACTTCTTCAGCACAGTAGCTACACAAATAGTGTGTGATCAGTCTAGATTAAACATCTGCTCGCTTCTCCTGGGTAACTGTAAAGTATATGAGCTCAGGAAATTGAGAGAGACAAATCCATGTTTACAGCTAATATGGTTATTTCTCTTCGATTTTTTTTTCTTGGAAAGAACTGTTGCAGAAGGGCTGGTTATCTTGTGGCAGCATGCTATGGGAGATGAGACAGTCCTAGGCTGGGAAAGCAGCATGAAATTCTGAGCTTCTTCTCTACCTCCTTTCCCCATATCAACCAACTGGGAGAGGCAACACTGTCAGATGCTGAAAGAGTTAATCAGTTATAAGGAAAAACATTAGTACTTAGATTTCTAATGGAAAAATAGTTCCTAACTGAAAGCATTCTACCATTCCAGTGAGAAACTCATTTCCATAAAAGCAAGTATTTTCACCATAACTTCTTCTATGTTCCAAGTGCAGTTTTTTCCATCTCTGATTTTCTCATCACAGTGAAAACAAGCTGACATTTTAATTCAGCCCAAGATCTGCAAACTGGTGGAACTTCCTTCTGTCTATTCAGTGGTGGAACTGACTGAGATGGACTGATATCCCCTTCTTACACCCCTATGGCAGTCTGAAGATGTTACCAGAGCCAGGTGGCTTAACTTAACCTTGTTGATGTTACCTGAAGTGGATTACAGGACCCTCATTCAATCTCTTTGACAGTATATTGGCAGTAACATCCTCAGTGGCATAATCACGTCTAGAAGAGGATGATTTCATGGCCTCAAATTATCATCTTTATGCTTTCCAAATGATCATCTTTGTGCTCTCAAGTTAGCATACCACTGAAGAATCATGGAACAGATTTCTCCCTTTTCCAGACTGTAAGATTTGTAAGAATTCAGCTTCAGATTAAGATGGATATATTTAGGTATGTCTACATGTCTAAGCTCGTATTAGCCTACTCAAGAGAGATCTTGCACTTGATACCCAGCCTACACACAAACATCTCATGCCATCTCAGATGCTCAGGAGTACCTGCCAGTCTCTTGATGGTACCACAGAGGGTGGATCATGTGTCACAATCACAAGCTTGTGAGAATATCTTGGGCATCACAAAAATGGCAACAGATACCTCAGTTTAGGCAACTGAGTCGAGCTTTCAGTCAAGGAAGCTGAGATGATGAGCACTAAGAGACTTATACTTGCTTTTCAGTCTAACAGCTCCAGAAACTACTGGAGATGCTCTGACAAAATTTCCACTGACTAGATGTGGAAAACTAACCAGTATTTAGGCACCTAATTCCTGAACTCATTACTGCACACTGTTGCACTGCAAGGGGAGTTATTTTATAGATCTTTTTGAAGTCTCCCAGTCAGTTACAGTTATTTCTGTATGCAATATTCCAGCAAGAGATTCACTGCAATCTGCTAACAAATGAACCTTTCAAGACCCTGGACCAAAGATTTTCTGGGTAAAAGAAAACACTTCATTTTCAGTTATTGTGGAAAGTTACCCTGCAGAGACAAAAAATTCCTTCCAGAAATCCATTCCACTGTTTACCTAGCTGAACCAAAGGAGAAGGTCTTCAGAATTGTCTCAGTCAATGAATTCATTAGGAAGCTTTCAACCCATGAGCATTATCTGGTGTTCACAAGAAGAGAAGAAAATAAACTACTAACACGTGCTGCATTGTTCAGACAGATTGTTGCTGTGATTTGAACTAATTGAGAGCATTAAGAAAAGCTTCCTCTTCGAACAGAGCTTTTATTTCTGTCCATATGTCAGGAGACTCAGTAAGGCAGCCTTGTATCAGATAACGTCCTAAGAAAATTCTCTTTTACTAAAAAGGTTAAAACCAGCAAAATCTGCAGTTCAGGAAATTCTTTCAAAATTCTTAGGAAACAGTCAGTTCCATAGAAATGCAGAATATTAACAAAAGGGAAGAACTGCTGTGTAGCAGATGAGGTACTGCATTTGAACAGCCTTGAAACAAGTTACTTCACTTGTGTGCCTCAGATATCTTCTGTCAGGAACTAGGTTAACGATACCTATCACCTCTGCAAAGTCTGATAATAACACAAGGACTACAGGTAGAACTATACTTATGGCATTGTCACAAAGCAAAAAAGACACTGAACACAATCAGTAAGCAGTACTGTACCCCTACAAAAGGCTTTTCCACATTATTCACTTCATCTGGACATTAGCCTATTATGTCAAGTTTGTCAATGACAGCACCCAGGTTTTGGTTGGGATTTTGTTTGTTTTGTTCTGGTTTTGTTTCTTTTTTTCTATATGATTTAAGTATTTCACCATGTATGACCCCTAGGAATTTCAGTTTGATTTTTAGGATGGGGTATTTGGTACAATATAACAAGAATTTAACCCTTCTGTCTGATTCAGGCACTTAATTCTTCTAGAGTCAAGAACCATTTCTGACACTGCAGAAGATACCACCTTGCTTGACTAACCCAAATGTGTGTCATGCTGACAGGTCGTGTATCAAAATGGACTCTGCGCTTCCTTATCAGATGCTACTTTTGTGGTAATCCTACATATCTGACCCTCAGGTGTTTCTCAGGAGATATAACTTAGGTACTTTACTTCTTGTAATTTATGTGTCGTTGCTCAGGAAAGGTTTTCATATGCATGAGATTTGTTTTTCCTAAGAGCTGATGATGCCCAGTTTTCCTCAAGCCTCTATTACCATTTCAGCTAGTGATGTGTGCAGAACACCTTTACTGGAATCAAACCCCTCAGAATACACACTACAGCAATGGAAGTACCTGGCTCTCTTTTCTGACATCTGAATTATAAAAGTTGGTACTCTCAAACATCCTTCTTCCCTGAACATTCACAAAACTGACCTAGAGGCTACACTGGCTTCCTGATGTATTTCCTATGCATTTATATGACCAGAAATCCGGCACTACCATAGAAAATTGTTTATTCTGTGGAAAGTTCCACATGCAAACCAGGTAACAATTGTACAGATTTCTGAAACCGGTACTACTGTATCTGTAGCAGCTCCAGTTAGCATTACAGGGAGGGTAATCTACACTTTCAGGGCTCATTTTCCCTGTCAAGAAAAGTTACCTTCTTGATCTAAAGCAGCAACATTGACTTGACTAACTTAAGCCAGGAGTTCAGAGAAGGCAAAGAAACATCAAGTTTTCACACAGGGCAACCTCCTTTTCACCTCCCTGAGCCTTCACTTTGCCTCTCCCCAGAAAGACCAGGTCATGCAGGCTGGCTAAAGACAGAAACAGACATCAGGAAAATTCACTTCCTTTAAGTTCCTTTGTACTAATCCAGGCCTGGCATATCGCACCTCCTTTCACAACAAGGAGCCAGTCAGGTCATATCTCATTTGTTTGCAGCTGTATTTCTATTATTTGCAGACAATCAAATAAGAAAAAAACCCTACTTAACATTGCAGATGGAAAGATACCTTCTAGAAGTGTCCCATGCACTGAAAATGGTATTTCATAACTATGAAAAAATGAGGGAAATATTAGCAGTGATACAGTAAGTTCTTTTCATCTCACACAGTAACAAACTGTTTCCAGAAAACTTCAGTCTGAAGTTTACTGAAATGTGACAGAAAGGAACTGCATTTTATTTACTGAAAACCAGATATACTAAGTGTAAATGCTAGAAAATGAAAATGATCACTGATGTTAGGACCGAACGATCCCTAAGATATTGTCTTACCCTCTTCTTCTGATTAAAGGGTATTCTTGCCTTACTTAATTTAAATTATATTTCTGGTCAAGAAAACATTTGTTAATGCAAAAAAGTGCTAACAAAGGTAAGAGTTTTCGTTCTCTACTTTTGTTAAGTTTAGAATGCTGATCACTATAACATCCTGCAATCTACAGAGACCTGCACCAAGGACATAGGACATTACACAATAATATGATGCTGTAATAGACAGCTGAGGGGTGGGAATCCATGGGACCTTGGAGATCAGCCCTTTAGTAGTGGTGAAAGTATCATAAATGAATTCACAACCTGCTTTTCCTTACCTGATCAAGAATCCTGCCCATTCTTTCAAAGAGAACTTTCAAGAAGTGTCCTTCAAAAAATGATGCTTCTAAATTGCACTTTTCCAAAGATCTGGGAGATCCAGGCCACTCCCACCGTAAGCAGATGACACAATAATCCCGGAACTAGAAAAATGTAGTGAGGAAAACAGATTCAAACCTCCATGGAAACTGTTCCTTTCATTTTAATAATCCATACACCTTAAAACCATAATCTGTAGCTACGTGAAAATTCTAAGCCCCCAAAGAACAGTCATTCTAAAATAAACACACTCAGTTTCTATGTGGGCAACTCATTTTCTTCTTGATGTTCATGTTATTAAGGTAGTTTCAAAAACACAGTGAGTGGAAAACAGACTTCCCAAAAAGCAGCTGGGGTCAAAACACAAAGCAAAGCTGACAATACACATCCTGATCAGGATTCTTCTAAAGCAGGAATTACATTCATGTATGTTCTTGTCAGCATGTTACCACACTTTCACTATATTATGTGTAGCTTATCTTCCTATCCCATCTATATTGCTCCCTATTCCCAGTACAGGAAAGGCACGTGTATATCAAAAAATTACTTCAGGTCTTCCTCTTTCCTCTCTTTGTTTCCTATCATCTCTAACAGTCTTTCTCAAGCTCTGCATCTGATTTGCTGTGGGCTGCCTGATGTCTCACTTTCAAGGAATTATACCTTAAAAGTTGCACAAGTTATAGCAGTGAAAATAAGGAACACGGGAATAAACAATAGCAAAAGGAAGACAAAACAGACTCAGAATTTCTTCACTGCATGTAGCTTACCTACTTGTGTGGGCTTTCAGGAATAGAAATATGAAAGCAGAGCAGCTACTTGGATGTAATAACAGCAATAGGCAGGGCTATTCTTTGGGGGGAAATATTTTAAGAGGAGCCATATCATTGTCAGGAAGTGACAGAAACAAATTCTGTTCACTAATAACTCCCAGAATACTCTTTTTCCCAAGGCATGAAAGGCATATAAAGATGATATGTGTTTTCTGGCATCCAAGAACAGAACATAGGGGAATTTTACATCAGTCTTTGTTTCCTTATTCTCTGTTTTCTAGTCCCTTTCTTTTCAGGAGACACTACAGATAAAACAAAATATTTGAACAGAGAAATCCAAGCTTCCCATCTTAAACTGCTGATATTTCAATTCAGAGGTTATGGAGTTTTTGAAGTATCTACTAAAAATAGCTCCCTCAGTTACTCTACTCCTTTGCATCATTTTTCCTATTCTAGAAGATGCACAAGGCTTCAGTAAGATAGCTGCACATAAACAGTGATTGTTCTCTGACCAAGGAAACTTTAGATTATGTTTGTAAAAACAAAACATGCATGTATTTAAAAACAGTAAATCATAAAGATTTCCCTACCTACCCAAACTCCTGACTTCAAACATGAACGCCTTAAGCTGCACATTCCCCGTGATGAGCCTTTATTTTTAAAGCCCCAGATTGCATAACTCCTATGCAGCATTTTAATTTCCCTTTAGTCTTTTCAAACAGCTTGGCAGGCAATTCTCCAAAAGAATGCAGATAAATGCAAAAGCAAATTAAGAATCTATCCGCAGCTCAGATCTTCTCTCAGTGTATTTGTTATATGAATATTAATGTGTTTAATGTCATTCATTATTCCCAATAGAGTAATACAAGGTGGATTCATCATTGAAAGACCTCCAAAGGTAAGCTTTCATTAGAAAGTAAAAATTGAATTTTCCCTTCTTCCATTACTAAGAGATGCATTTAGTAGGGCTATTTATACAACCATTTGTATATTCTCATAAGCATTTCAAATTCTCAAGGACTAAGGAAGACTTCACTGACTTACCTGTCTGTGGGCATCTCTGAGGTAAGTATCATAGCCTGTACCTTCCACATGGTATGATGACTTAGCTTCATCAGGTACAAGACAGAGAAAACTAAAGAGAAAGTAAGTACATTAATGAACATCTATAATCTGCAGACCACCAGTTCAGTACTTTCTCATGATCTGTAACAGCATACACAATACGGAATTGTCTGGCCAATGAATCCACAGATTGTACCGTAATTTCATGGAAAAAAAGCAAGAATACAATATCTATTTAAACACATCTATTCTAAGTACTGTTAGTAGGAAAACATATACTTTAGAACATTCACATCTAGCATTAGAGGTAAAAACCTCAGTGGAAACTCTTTCTGAGAATTAGCAGACAGGATGGAGATGAAAAGGAATATTCATAATCAGGTCTGACCATTTGCTAAAGGTCAGGCTCCATCTTACTAGAGCATATGGAAAATGTACTGGGGAACAAAAGAGACAAAAGAGAAGGAGAGTAACAGTTAAAATTCTTCTTAACCTACTGCATAGGCAGTTTTACTTAGCATAGTTTGTTGTGGTAAAAAACGAACATCAAAGATATGGGAATATTTGCATATAGATGCCCCAGGTACAAATATCATTGCCTTTGCCCAGGCAGGCAGTGCAAATACCATATGTGCTCATTACCAATGTCTGAACTAAAAAGCACCAAGAAATTCTGCATCTTATTAGAGAGAAGTTGTCTTTAAAAAATAAATATAGCCCCTTAAGACTTCTGGACAGCAAAATAAAACTCAGTCTTTGGGGCTGGTTTCCAAATTTCAGCTTCCCCCACATGCCAAGAACTGCTGGAGGCTCGCATAAGATTCATACGCAGAAATAGATAGTAGCTGACTTTTTGTATGGAGTTTGTCTTACCTGGAAAAACACAAATTTGCAAAACACTGTGAATCCTGAAAACAGTTCTGTTCACTGATGGAGGTTACATGAGGTGAATTTAGGAGAGTGTTCTTTGTGTCTTTGCTCCAAACCATGTCCACCAGAAACTATATATAGCAGTACTGGGGGAAAGAGGGCAAGAAACGACTCTGCCATTCTGTGTTGACTGTCCTTAGGCTGTTTGCTTCCTTTGGCTAACACCTTTGATTATTTCTGGGTAAGCAGATAGGTCAGCACTGAAATACCTGTGCTGCTTTCCTGCTGTGTATTAACAGAGCAAACAGCATTTGTCCTAATATTAGTGACTAAGAGAATTACCATCACTAAGTTGCTTAGAGCAGAGCCTGTCCTCTTTGTGATAGCCAATTTGCAGTACATCAAGCAAGCACAAAGGTATCCTACAGGTGACAGAGGTACCCCTTCACTTGCAGGGAACAGAAGGTTATCTCTAGCATGGCAATGATGTACTTTTATATAAGTGTTTAAGGAACTATAGGAAGTTGAAGGAGTAAAACATGTATGGCAAGACTCTTAGACTTCTCCAGGAAGGTCAAGTCCTGTAAGAGCAGTTTAAGTACAGCAAATACTTTTGAGAGAAAGAAAATTTTATAATCAATGAGTCTTTCATCATGAATTCTAAGTATTCACCTAGACTGTTAGCTGTAAAGTTCTATTTTTCTCATTCATGTTGAATTATTTTTACTTATTGTAAGCTCTAATCTTTCATGAGTAGCTTTCTGATAAAATGCCACATCATTTCCTTCTGTGGAGTCATTTTACCAGCTGGCACTGAATAGCTTCCATTACAAAGGACATTTAATTTGCACAGTGTGTGCAGACTCCCACGCGGTTAGAGATTTCAGTGTTTGTTTCAACTTACCTATTTACAATTTTATGAACTTCAGTCTTCCCATCATTTCTGTGATGTTCTGGACTGACAGGTGGCGAAGCACTGAGCCACTCCTGAGTTGACAATGTGTTATCTGGAGACAGATCAGTAAATAACGGATCTTCCTCTAGGTCTCTGTGAGATGATATTACACAAAATAATTAATGGTTGGACTTGATGTTCTTAAAGGTCTTTTCCAACCATAGCGATTCTGTGAAAAACTTAATCATTCACAAAATGTTATGGAAGGCAGGAAAATCTCTGGGTCAAAAGTCATGCTTTCTATTTTTCTTCTCTGAATATCTAGGATGTTTTCTGGAACACTATCATAAGAACATCTTCTTACCTAATTAAAATGCAGAAACACCAAGCTTTACAAATATGGAACAAACTTTGTTTTGAAGAAAAAGCATTTCTTGATCTGAATGGAGTAGACATTTCTGACTCTTAAAAAATCATTGCATGAAATCACTTAAACTCTTTAGCCATATTTTTTATATGAGAGAGAGTTCTACTCTAGAAAACCATCATACTATTTTAGATGACTCAGACGTATCTATTAAGATGCCTAAAATAGCTGGTGTGACTAGTCCTTACCCATCCATCAGCAAAAATACCCAGAGGTACAAGGGTATTTAAAAGGATTTTATGTAAAGTGTTCCAGAAAAATTCTTCCATCAAAAAAATATTCAAGAACCTAAATGTAAGCAAGACATCGCAGTGACCGATTTCAAGAATAACCTACCTGAAAACAACATAGATATTCACAGACAAGCTAGGTAGATGCATAAGTAAACTGATACATGAAGACCTGTGAGTGCCTATTGTTCTGGAAAAAAGACTTGATAATTTTACCTTTTGTGTTACTGTTCTAAACATTTCCTTAAATTGCTGATACAATAATTTCTGCATCACTTTACAGATATGGATTAATACTTAGAGCATTCAAAGTGTTACCTAAGGTCACTTTTCTTTCAATTACTGAAAAAAACCCAAACAGTTTTGTTTTAAAATAAAGATACAAGTTGGCTGTTGTGAAAACTTCACTTAAAAAAGAAACTTACACTGCTCCTGCAATCTGTCCATTCTCTACCACATCTTTATCTTCTTGACAGAGGGGTTTGTATTCCATATAGTTTCTTTCTTCTAAGTTTCTCAGAACCAAATTATAAAGAATGTGCTCATTGGGTTTTTGCAAAAGGTGCTCAAACATTCGTAAAGTCATTATGCTGATCTGCAACATAAAAAGTAAAGATTCAACAAACTGACACACTGCTGCCTTATGCCTTTTGCCTTATATTTGGTTTGTACATCCTACAACATCGCAATGTTCAGCAAAAATCCTGAGAAAAATTAGGAAATGGTCATGCTTAATGTAGTATAAACATGGCTGAAGAGTCCACACACATTTGAAACTCAATATATGGATGTATTTGTTTCCTGTAAAACAAAACTGTTCTCAAATCTGCCAAAATAACAATGTGAAAAACATCCAGAGAACTTACAGCTTATCTTTCCATATTACAATCAGATCCATGCTGGAAGGTGTTTATCACTGTGCAAGTGAGATACAGAGCAGGACTTAAAGTCAGTAATAAATACCCAAATAAAACAAATGAATACTGGGATATTGTAACTAGAACTATAGGCTAAGATTTTTACATGGAGATATTTGCAGGCTTTTAAGAGGCAACTGACCTTAAGCAACACAGAGATAGTTTTTAAAGACAGCTTAGCTTGGCAAAGATCAACAAATTTATACAGATAACTCATTCTAACAGGGTGAGCAGTTAAGCATATTGAAAAAAAATGGGATATGTGAAGGCATAGATCTGTATTTCAGGCAAGCTAGGGGTTTATTTGAAACAGTAGAAGGTGGAGGTTGTTTCATGGGAAAAAAAGAAACAAGCAGCTCCCGAGGAGGGAATTTATTGAAGTGAATTATTCTAATGACATTTACTCTATGTAACTAGCTTACAGGTATATTCTGTTAATTAGCATTGTGTAGATCCTCTGACCACACTTACCTTATATGAAAAGTAGTTAAGTTTTTAACTATACATGATAGTGACAGAATTGACAAAACACAGAAAGTAACAGTGATGCAACATGTAACAAAGCACGAATTAAGATGCAATTACAGAAACAGACTTTTTCCTATCTAACAGATGAGCAAGCCTAACTAGATATGCATAGGGGGCAAGCAAATTTAGCTAAGAATATTTATTAATGGGAACAGTGTGCTAGCTGGAGAAAACAGCTTGACTTCCATTTTCTATAGAGAATTTGTAGTACTGGCAGCCAGAACTCTTCCTTGGCAAAAAAATTTAGCTGACAAAAAACCCCATACCACCTCACAATGGCATTTTTACAGACTCTACACAAGACAGAACTGGCCAGCAGACATTATTATATCATTGTCACTTCTCACCTCATCAGAAATATGATCACAGTGTTCGATTAACCTGTGTCGCAATGGATGTCTGTTGATGTCTGTCAAAGTTTCTGGCTCTCTATTGTCTCCAAGTATAAAATAAACTATTTCCTGCAGCAGGATATCTGAAGTCACTTGACGAACAATGCGATGTAATAGTGCAGTTGATGTGAGGATTCCAATCTCTGAACTGAACAGAAAATTTAATGTCAGATATGCAGCAAATTTCAGCTAAAAAAAATAAATATAAAAGCTTGATTCAGATGCAGTTCTGCTGTGTTTTACAGGATGCTACTCACGTTTGCATCAGCTGGGGTTCCATAACATCAATGAAAAATCGTTCCCGCACAGCTTTTGCCATAGCAACAGCAGCAGTCTGAAACAAAAGTACAAAATAGTATGTCTCAGATTCAAAAGCTAAGAAACAACTGGAACTACTTATTTGCTGAATATATTTGTATCTTCTGTAAACATTTCAAACCTTTTGTGCTTCTTTGATGAGTTGATCACAGTAGTCAAACCATGAAAGAAATGAAATCAACGCTCTTTTTCCTGGAAAAGCAGATGCATCTTCTTTGTGGCTATACGAATCCAAACTAGAGAACACAGGGAAAAATACTCATTCAGTCTACAAGCAACTGAAGAATCTTGGACTTCAGTCTTACTGAACTTAACAGAATAATTAATGATCTACTTGCAATGACGTGAAGGTCGCAATAGCTTTTCTGACAGACTCTACTAAGCCAGCGCTGCTATCATTACACAGGTTTTCAGTGGCATGCTCATGGATACGTAGCATGTACAGCAGAAAAACTCTGTTTGGTTAAGTATCGGAAGTGAAAACTGATCACTTAGTCTGTTCTCCCAGAAAACACAGACCACAGACACTGAATCAATAAGTCCTGAAGTCAGAGAATCATATAATGAAGGCAATTGTTCTTCTCTACTCTGTAAGCGACCTCAATCAAGTCCACCAAAACCACACAGTGTACACTTAAACTATATTGTATCTTTCAGAAAGAAACCCCGGTATTTCTATTTAGAGGCTCTAAGGAATAACAAATTCACAATTTCCTTAGGTAAGGCAGTCCAATAATTACTTATCCCACTACTCAAAGTTGCATTTTTTCCCCTTCTAACTTCCAACTTCAACGACCAGAAATTTTGGGAGGTATTTTGCAAATACCTGCTTTTTGTCTCAGTATTAGCAGATCACAAGCAATTCATTAAAATGAAGGCCAAGTGGGGAAGAGAAATGTTTCAAGAATCTAACATGCAAACAGTTAAAATAACTGGCATATATCTTCTGCTTCATGCTGATGACTCACGCAGTAACGCTTTCCTTCTTCTTTTTGACTGCAAAAAATTTTGCAACAGCAGCCTGTTACAAAAGGCACGCTTCCTGCCCCCTGCAGCAGCTTACAGTGTTCACTGTGTATAGTGAAAATATTATGCTTGACATCTGAAGGAGAAAATAATCTGTACCTGATAGTACAGCGACATCACCACAAACTGCTGACATAATTCAGTGGAAAAACTTGCCCCAAAAGGAATCTCTGCAAGGGATTAGCAGCCAAACCTGGTCCCATGTCAGAAATCACATGTACACTGGACACCCCCAGTTGTACTGCTATGCTGCAGCTGATATCTCAGCTCTGATGGTGGGACTTTAGCATGGGGGTGTGAGTATTTTGCACATCTTATCTACCTATGGAAAATTAATTTCAGGGAAGGGTTTAAAGTCACCTTGGGTATTAAGTACAAAAATAAAATTCTTACCCCCAGTTAATTGCCTCCACTGTTTCAATGTCTAAGGGATCCAGTGACTGAGGCAGGGCTTTGTAGAGGGTGGCCAGCCTGTCTGTCAACAATTCACATAAACAAGTGCTTTGAGTCAGGCACTTGGCAGCTGCTGGTTCTGGCAAACTCACCAAAAGCATGAGGCCTTCACAGGCCTTCACTGCTATCCGGCCGTCCTGGCAGAAGGGCATGGAAGAATTAATCAGAGGGTGAATGAAGCTCACTTGAAATCAAGAAGTAAACATCTCCCAAATAAAACCTCTCCATTCCCCCACAGTGAGTGAATGCATTTATTTTTGTTGCATTTTCAGTCTTTAAAACACAATTCTAGTAAATTTGGATGGTACAAAATACAGAATCTCACCTGAGTGTATGTCAAATACTAAGAATGCAACTGCACCCGTCAGGTTGACAGAACTAGTGCTGTAGGTCAGCTTCACACCCAGATATTAGACAATATAAACTATCACTTAACCATAATGAGATACATCAGCAGATTAGGTTTTCTGCTCTCAACACTACTGTAGCAATTGTAGGCAGAAACAACCCTCCTTGAAGTTTTCTGAAAGAATTTGGGTATGAATTCATGGGTGGACCTAGGTAAGACACTTGGCAGTTTTTAAAAAAACCGAATCTCTAGAGGTAGCCCAGCACCCTTACAAAAAAAAAGGGGTTGGACCAAGTCAGTAGCTGGGTAGCTCGTCTGTGAAAATGTACCACCAACAAACTTATTATTGATTTTCTAAAATAATACTTTTCTTTAATCTGAATTGGCAGAGAAAATTGCCAATTTAATAAAACTGTCTGCAAAACTAATTTAATTTTACCTTTTGTACTTAAAATACAGTATGCAAAATACATGTGTGTATATTCACTCCCTGTCCTTTGCCTGCTTCACACAGCATCCAAACTATTTCATTTAATCACATTAAATAGAGCAAAAGAAAAAACAACTCACGGGACTTTTAGTGAGGTTTAGTAGAGAATTCACTAAATTATAGTCTTGATTTGGACAACCAGTGGAGGACTCGGGTAATGATGTGACATTTAGTTCATCCAGACTGAAAGACAGATCATCTGCCTGTTGTGGGAGGTCATCTTCCTTCTCCATTTGCTCTGCCCCCGCAGCACTAGGTATTTCTTCAGGCTGAATGGGCTGTCCTGGGTCTGTTGCCAAAAAGTCTTGGCCTTTTATCATGTCTTGGTCTTTTAGCATGTCTTCCGTGATTACACTCGCTGATCCTTTGGAAGCCATTGCTTTTAACTTACTCTGCAAAGCATTTTTTGGAATTACACAGTTGAAATTACCATTCATTCTGAAGCAGAAACTTACCAAAAGCAGTTTTTTTACATCAGCATTTGAAATAGTTCTCTATAAGGCAGGATGTAGTAACCACACAGAATGTAATGGGTTGCAGGAGTGTGGGAGTTTTTAAACCTGGAACATTTTTTAATCTGCTTAAATTTGTCTTAAACTTTGTACCATTTTACTTCAAGAATGAATATGCCATTTACAAAGAGGTGGCATTGTTTTCTCTCCACCACTGAAGGCACATGTTCACTTGATTTGCCAAGTGTTTGACAGAAGTTTTTCATTTACCTTATTTAGACCTTAGCACACACTATAAAACATCCCTTCCTAGGCCGAGGTCTGAAATTCATCTTACATCTGAAACACTATTTCCATTTGGAGTCATACAATTAAATTAATTCTAAACTTGAGATTTTATCTTCAATGGGAAAGGGGAAAAAAATAAGTGCTTTCCGACTGCAGAGTGCTCTCAAATTGTGTTTCTCATGAAGAAACAGTCAAGTAGATTGAATTGACAGAAGACACTGGAAGTCAGCACTGGGCGCTGAATACTGTATTGGATCACAGAGAACCTTCTCAGAAGCTACAAAATATCTCTGCTTAGCCTGAAAGGAAGCAACCCATCTGTCTTCCCATAAATCTATCTCCAGCACATAAAAAGAAATTTAAATTTGTGCTCTGTGACAGTCACAGGCAGGCAAGAATTCAGTGTTCTGGCATTAAACACAGGTGAAGAATAGTTTATTAGAACCATAAATTAGACTTTGGCACAAGACACTTCTTCAAGTGAGTACAGTAGTGAGATTATAAATCCAAACCGTTCCCCTTTTCTATAATAACACCAAAATTGTTATAAATATTTCTGAAGCATTAAGAATTTTAAAGAGTAAACATTTGGGGTTAATGGCATTTAGTACATACAAACCAGCAGGGACTAACTACGTGACAGTCTCAGGCAGCAAGGTAGAGAACTGCTCTGAATGCTTTGCTTGATTGATCTGCATTCACTGTGGAGAATTTGTACTGAAGGTTGTGATATAGTCATATAACTATTTCCCTAGAGAGGGAACTCAGTGGTAAAAGCAGAACACTACATGCTACAAAATAAGTACGACTTTCTACTATAGTAGAAATATTACTCCTTTGGCATATTTTTTTTTACACTGTGAAATGAGTAAAGATGCAAAGCAACCAAAATCTGTCTGTCTGAACCATGTCTGTCTATCCCTAAATCTTCTCAAGTCCTCCAGAGTACTCCCATATATTTTATCAATACACAGGAATATCTGAATCACAATGACAAGCCTTACACACAGAGCAGAACTGAAAGCTGGAACTGCATTTCAGCCCTGGATTATACACCGCTGCTGGCACTACTCAAGCAGCAGGCAGGGTTGCCAAAGAGAAATGCTATTTTTTTTCAAAAAATTAGATAATATTTTCTACAATACTTATTTAATCTTTCACTGGCCTATTACCTCATGTCTGGACTGTTCTGTCATTTGAAAGGCCATAATTTGTTCTACAATGGCACTGATGAGCAGACCTAACATATATAAATGTAAAAATGCCCCTAGAAATTTGTCCATAGCTCATTACTGTTACACTTGGCAGATGACACAAAGCAGTCTGCACATTGAACAACACATAGGCAGAGGTTTTGAGTGTATTTAAGCTTCCCATTGCCTAATCATGCAATTCTGCAGCTTAGCTGCTCACCTGCCTCCTGTACAGGTGCAAAACAGGATCCTGAATGACCTATTAGAAAAGGTTACATAAAACACATATTCAAGGTTTTCTAGACAAATACTCTAAGTGAATTCAGCATCAGCAGAGAGCAGACAATATAAAAATACATTTTTACACTACTGTGATATGTAACTACTATCAGAGTTTCAAAATCTGTGGTGGATGGTGCCATATCTAAGTTCAGATAGATTTAAAAACAAAAGTTCAGATAGATTTAAAAACAATTCTGTGAAAAAATCAAATGATACCACAGCTCTACTTAATGCTAAGATATATAAAGCTGGTACTTCCTGGTAATGAAAGTAGAAATGAATAGTGAAACTATTGTTCATTTTATAAAATGAAGAAGGTACAACTTCTAACAGACTTGTTTAAGGTCTCAAGGGAAGAAATTGAAACAGAGAATCAAGTGTCCCTTTGCATGGAACAATCAGTTGCAAGGAGTATCTCCTGTAACATGGAACGAGATGAGATTAGATGAGATGGGGCAACTAAGGAATAAATGAATAAAGAAAACCATGAGGTAACAAGGTTAGCATAAAATAATGACTGAGAGAAAAATTCCTAGAATGTTCTTTCAGAAAGAACAAGAAAAACTAAGTTTAAAGAAAAGAATAAATTAAAGCCAAAATAAAACTAGTATATGGATTTTAAAGGTTTAAAATAGTAGAATGTCATTCTTTCAGTTCTTATTTCCATAACAAAAGTAATTTGCCCAGGAGATACAGTTATGCCATACAGCCTTATTGGTTAAGCAATAGGGGTGAAAGATTCTACTAAAATATAAACACCGCTCTGTTAACAAACTATCTCATATTAAACCATACAAAGGCAATCCTGGATTTGTACAGACTCAGGTTTTTATGTTTATAAAATACTGTAGAAACTGATCGGGAAAAGGCAAAGGAGGCAAAGCAAAGAGATAGAAACAGGCTGCTTTGGAGAGATGTATCTGCATTCCAGTTCATAAGGGCTGGAGATTGGAGAGATAAATTCTGTACATTTACCCTTTATGGAATGACAGAACCACAGAAGGGTTTGGGTTGGAAGGGACCCTTCAAGGTCATCTGGTCCAACCCCCTAACCCTTTCATGCACTTGAAAGCCAGAAATGGCTATCAAGTCAAAATGATAGCACCTCTAAGAGGCACTGACATGAACAACCAGAATATTCTATTCTAGTAAAAGGACAATTCCACACTCCAAAATACCTTATCTGGAAACAACTATCAGAAGTTATGAAGATATATGCCTTAGGCTACAACATTTAGAATAATGTTGTGAATGGAACAGGACCTACAAGAAATCTTCTTCAGCTTGCCTGAACTCTCTACATGAAAGCAGAGATCTCTTTGAAATCATCTGCATTTCCACGTCTGACTTTTATTATTGTAATCTTGCTGTTTTGAGGAAAAACATTAATGTCTGACAAAACACTTGTGGTTCTTATGATTGTGGTTCTCAGGTTTGATTTCAAGGGCATTATTAGAGTATAAGAGTCATTCAGATGGTTCTTTTCCAAGCATACAAGTTACACAAATGATATTAAAAGTAACCCTGGTTCAGACTTCTACCATATTCTGCATATAATATATCTAGTAGTTTGCTTCTGAGTGCTTCCACACTAACCTTTCCATCCTTATACCACTTCTATTGCTTGTGCAATTACAAGGGCAGTTATGGTGGCATTTAATTAAGGTAAGAATAAACTCAAGATGGATTCTTTACTACTGACTTGTAAGTGATAATCATGTACTCAATGGAAAATAACATATCTTTGCAGTTTAGCAGCCTCTGCTGTTACAGTTCTTGTTTGCAGAAAGCTGGTAAAATATTCCCGGAGGACATTCTAGCTACATCTTTTTGCCTATGTAACACATGCATAATAGATACTGTGTCACCATAGGAAACATCAAAGTGGGAGCAGGAGGCATTTATAAATGGACTTTTATAAATTGAACTTTTATATGCTCCTTCTAAATGGGAACAGAAAGTCAGGCTAGAAATTCTTTCTCCTCCCACCCAAATTTCATCGATGCCACATGTTAAGTTTGAAGAGCAAGTAAAGATATTTGGCTTTCTTACAGATAGAAAATAATGTCATATTGTAGATTGTGAGCTGGCATTGCAGCTACACCATATGTGCCACTACCAATAAGAGCCCCATCCTGCAGAACACTTAGCAACTTACAAGGTTTCCATGCCCCGTGCAATCTGTCCCTTAGTCTTTACTGGGCTGAAGACAAAACATAAAAAGTCCAAGGTCTCCCTCACGAGTGTTTTACATTCATATCCCTGCCTTAAAGGCACTCTCACTATAAAGGATAAGGACCTAAGGCAGGTATATTTGTGAGCTCTTAATGGAACTCTAGTAAAAATAATCAGATGTATCAAGTCTCTGGAAGAAAAAAAAAAAACGACCAACTTCTAAAATCACAGGAAGAAATAAAATAAAATCAGAGTGAATGAAAACCAAGCTGTAAAGCACAATGTGATACCCTGAGTTCTCTATTAGATTTTGACTGTGATACAGTAAATAAACCTAAAAATTTTGATTTGATTTACTCACCTCAAGGAAGAAGTTGACCAGGTATGGATCCTGCTTCAGCTTTGCACATACTATGCAGAGAAACTGAATTTCTTCATTTTCTGTTGGTGTTGCCAGAACTTCACCACACAGCCTGATTAATTTCTGTCATATGAAGAAAAGTGAACAATTCAGACAGAAAGTAACATAACTTTTTCTGGGAAAGATGGAATCATGAATTCTTTTTCTGTATATGTACTACAATGATGTATGATTATTAACTTGAACGTCTGCTCTAGATTTGGGCTGCTGTGAACAAGATTTCTTTATTTCTTATGGTTTGCATTGCAGTGGCAGTTCAAGGCTCTAATCATCAATATATTAAATATCCTGATATTGCACTTGAGCGGTTTCTTTAACTCATTTGACCATGGAAGAATTAAAGATGCCATTAGCTACAGAATAAGAGAAGCCTGTCATGCAAAAATATACCTTACTTAAAGTGTGAATAGTACCTGCACTGGCCTATGCACATTTATGTGGGGAAGAAGAGGTTGCCGTATTCTTCCAAGAAGTTTTGTATAAAAAGCCAAAACTTGCTGTTTCATTCCTGGAGGACACTGAAGCAGAAACAGATGAACAATAACAAAAAATGTAACAAATGTAGAGAGAAACATAGATACAAATTTGTTACTCAAAATGGTTACTTGAACAACAATAATTTATCTAAAAGTATTTTTAAAAACCCCATCATCTGTTAACACATTACTTTTCTCAAAATAAACAAAGATCAACAAAAATGTTGCATTTGATTAATGCTTTCTTTTTCAAATTTGTCATACTTTCAGTTAATTGTTCTAGTGCAAACTTCTACTAATCCTTCCAGAAAATATTCCCTATCAATACAATGATAAGGGGAAATTAACTCTGAATTACTTGGCTAAAGGTCAGCTGTCTTTTTACAGTACTGTGCCATAAAATCCATCAATTCAGTGAGTCAGTACATACAAATATACGATAATAAATTATAAACATCTTAATATCTACAAAATGTTTTTTAAATTCATGAGCAATAGTGTTTATAAATGCACAAATGTTCCAGGACAAGAGAACGCTGCTGTTTTCCCAGATATTCCACAAAATGTAAATTACAAATATCTACAGAACATCCAGATCCTTGTTCTACTGTCCCTCACACAATATGTCACATAAAAGTTCTTTCCTATCTCCACCAGATCTGATGGTTTGTGGTCCTTTAGGTGTCTTTGTTTCTAGATAAATCTCTTCTGACTCTGCTGTCTTCTACCACGTTAATAAATGCTGCTGTTCCATAGGTTAATTTTAGCCCACATCCTTCATGTGATTCACTGCACAGGGGAATGGAGCATGGGTGGCAACAGCCAGGAACAACACCTGCATAACCTGGCTCTCCTTCCAAGGTAATTATCTCTAGATTATTAATCCCCAATTATCAGTGAGTTGTCAAGCAATCTGTTGAGAAAAATGGAAGAAGAATGGCAGAATGTGAACCACCAGGGTGCATCTATAATAATGTAAAAAATCTACGAGATTGCTGTGAGAGGATATTATTCTCTTTGCAACAGATCTTTGCAACATCTTGCAAGCGCTGAATTGTGTGTTTACTTCAAATGTACCAACTCACAAGTGGCAAAGTATAAAGACAGGCTGTACAGGAATTGCTTGTACAGGCGTATTTGTCTGAGTGCAAAATGACTTCTCTCAACTCTTAGAAACATACTACTAATTACCCACTTCACATATGTTGCCTTCTCCCCTTGATTTCTTGACAAAGTTTATAGATTAGCATATGAACTGTATTTCTGTGCAAGTATTTTCAATAGATCAGGTATCTTAATCTGATCATAGGACACCTGGTATAGTAACAGGAATTCTAGAGCTCTGGTGCTTCCAGAGCAAGGAATACCTCAGGTTCACACAGCTAGTACCCTACGTTGTCTATATATGTGAAATCAAGTAAATCAAAAACTCAGGACAACATGTAAAAGACTGACTGAGAATGCAACCACAGAGAGCTCCATTCATCATTGGTCGGGATATATTGTGCTTTCCTAACTGCATTGGCATCATGATACAAAAGTTCTAGTGAAAGAGCTGCTAAGACAATTCACCCTGTGGTCCATCCAACCCCATACATTTTAGCTCGTAAGTCTGCCAAGAAAGATGGCAACAAGAATGCACCAAGACCATGAAGCTAACTTCACGTGTGCCACAAAGCAGACAAGAGCATAACCAGACAATATCACCAAGGGCTATACTCATAACAACGACTCAGATATGAAAGCTGTCTGGGGATTAATGCTTTCTGACAGTGAAGCCTCTCTGAGCAATAACTCTCCATGTTTAAAAAAAAAGAAACAGTACTTTTCACCTAAGAATCTCCCCACACTGGATAAAAGACAGAAAGGGATAATACTGTCTTGTAGAGGGCAGAAAAATTCTAGACTGAAAAATGTTTCCCCTTGTCTAGCTTCACAGTCAGTATTATCAGAGTGGCAAGAAACTAATGTCAGGGTTCTGCTTTAGTCAGCATCTCACTGGTTGTGACACTTGGGTCACATTTCTAAGAGACTGTTAGTTGTAATATGTTGGTAACATAAGCAAACAGCTATTTCCTAGAAATGAGTGTCCCACACTACCACCTAATGTAGAATTTCTATTATTATTATTATTACAATTAGATGCTCCCACAAAAGGTAACTGCAGTACATACATCAGCTTTTCCTAGTGTGTAGAGTGTCTCCAAAATCTTGTGATGTAGCAAATATTCCATACATGGTCCTGTTTCACCTGATTCCCTCTCATTTTCTTCTTGAACTAGAATATCCAGCATCTGTTCCAGGTGAGAAGGAATGTTGGTATCAGTCACAGGAGCTTTGTCATCTAAATAGAAGAGATGCACAATTAAGAAAGATTAAAATATTGTCCTCAATTTTATTAAGTTCAGTTCCAAATTTAAGATTTAAAACCATGGCCACTCATTGAAAGAATTTTATATATAGTATATATAAGCTTTTTAACATGACTTCAATTGATTTTTCAGAAGTGTGTATCTGGAAACGTACACTGGAATATGCATCAGGCAGATCTCTAACCTTCCAGCCATCAGATTTCAAAACAGGCACAACACAGTCAGAAAAGAAAACTTGTACAGCCAGAAACCAAGCTTAGGCAGAGAAAGGTTCACCTCTCCTGGGTAGTATTCATCCTGTCTTGGTAACTTCCTCTTTGACTCTTCATCTATGAACAGCCTCTAACATTGGTTTAATTCACAGCTGATCAGTTCCTTTACAAACTAGGTAACTAAATAAATGCTTTTTTCTAATGACAACAACAAAGAAAATTCAAACTCTATGTTGTTTATTCTTCAAAAGTTTTTAGAGATGTCTTTTATACTTTCTTCATTAAGATAGCATTCTGTTAAACTTTATGAAGGAAAGGGTAAGACTCTGGTTTTATTATACTAAAGTCATGAAACTGTTGTGGATTTATGCTCACGGCAGTTGCAGCTGGCATTAACATGTCATAGAGCACATCCCCACGTGGAGATTTTCCTTTTGATTTTGTTCAACTAAATTCTACTTGAACAACTATCCCACTAGGGAAATAATTATTACTTCATATGTAATAATCTAAAAATAACTGTGACTTGCATGCAAAAGGCAGCAAGATCACAAAGGGAATCTGCCATGTCAGAGAGATTTTGGTCTCTACCACAACCTCCAGTTAGCCTAGAGTGTTTTGCCTGAATTTCCTCTGCTCCCACTGCAGAGGACAGAAATACATCCATTGAGTGGAAAAATGTTTTTCACAAGACTTTTTAAAGTCTGGGAGAGAGGTCAGCTTTTATTCTGTACCACATAATCACAGGTATCAGTTTTCCCCTACCACCCTGTCATTTCTACCTTAGGGAACATCACATTCCATTCCAAAAGATGCGTATTTAGAACCAAGGGTCGAGTTTCAGCTTGTAAGAGTAAACATTGATATAAACAAGATCACCAGTACCAGACACCAACACAGATCCAACAGCAACTCTAGCAGAAGTGCAGAACTAATAAGCTTGAGGAAAACATAGGAACATTCACTTTTAAAAAATAATAGTTAAATAACTAGGACCAAAAATTAAAAAAATTAAATGTTGTGTAACTTGTAGGAAACAAGGGAAAAGTTTAAGAAAAAGCAAGTACAGCCTTATTTCATCAGAATGCCTATTTTTCAGAAAAGCAGGATAAGGTGTGGATAAGTTTTACGAAAATGTTCTCTAAATCTGCTCAAAAATACACTTTTCAGAGTTATGTTATCAAAATACCTTTCATGAAGACAAGACACTAAATACAGAATACCTAATACTGAGCACAGAGAGCTCATACGTGTCTGGAAAAATCTATCACAGCAGAATTATTTTTGTTAAAATCTTGGAAAGAAAAAGGAAATCCCTGATGCAAAACTAAAAAAAAAAAGGTTAAAAGCAGAGTCTGTATTTCTGTAGTTGTTTATTTAAACAGACTATGTGAAGACAGAAATTGGGTTGGATGTGAAAAGGTACAATTCTCCACTCAGGAAAGAAATGCTTCTCTCAATCATTTTTCATGCCTGTTTTTTAAGAGATGAAGGGAGGTACACAGTCTTTTTAATTATTAATAATTATTGTTGGTATTTTTATAAAAGACATGACTCATTTTAGTTACTTTTTAACAACACTGAAATTGGGAATTCTAGTTTTCGCAGTTAAGAGAAAAAACCAGAATGTTTTCTTCTTTTACCTGATGTCTCTATGTAGTAATGGGTGATGGCTTTCCAGTGGTAAACAAAATCTTCTTGTAATGGAAGTGAAGGTGCAAGCTAAAAAAAAAAACAAAACCAGCAAACAAAAACCAGTTAGGAATGAAATAAATAGATTTCCTCAGCAATTAAATTGAATTTTATCTTATACTTGGAAGTAAACTGCTGCAGACTAGTGCTACAATTCTTACTCTGTGCTCTTTTACCTTTAACAAGGACTACATGCATTATTCATGGCATGAGCTCCATGTCATACTGCTGAGCTTGTGAACATCAGCTAATCTCTGTGATGTCTCTATAACCAGACAATCTATTTGAAGAAACAAAAGCAATTGCACATACAACAAAACAACACTAGAAACATAGGTTGTTTAGATCTCAGTGTTGTCCTGTAAAAAAAAATCCTGTTCTTTTGCATCCTCTGTTGATGTCATCCTTTCCGAACAAATTGTTCTCCTCTATCTCTCTCAGATCCCTTACAAATACCAATTTGCTGCTTCATAAAGTTTTTGTCATGCTTTCTCTTCTTATTAACCACAACTTTTAAAAGATACTAGTTTGGGTTTTGGGTTTTTTTTGAACATCAGGTCCATCCCCAGAGCTTGACAGGTTGTTCTTTTGTTGTTGTTGTTGGTTTGGTTTTGTTTGTTTGTTTGCTGTTTAGCAAATACATTTCTTCTTCATTTCTGAAAGAAAAGTAAGTTTCTTCTTTTCTGGAGAAATTTGTGATGGCTGGTTGGGTGTGACTGGCATCCAGAAATAGCATGCTACAAGAATGAAACACAGCCTCCCACAGAGTCAACATCAGTACTGCTCCTTCCTGGGTTTGAAAACTGGATGCCCTGTGGCCCATTACACCACAGAGACAAACAACTGCTACACCACAGGCAGCGAGGAAAAAAAGAAGGGCCACAATCATTTTATCACTTTACCCTCCAAAGTGAGAGTTGAGGCAAACACTGAATTTGTGACCACAATATAAAATGTTCAGAGTTGGTAAAATCAGGAATCCTATAGGGAAAACTCCTACCACTCAACTGATCACAGGACAGGCCGTTGTTACTGAGACATAATTCTATTTACTTGAGGCTTTTTTTTGACAAGTCCTCAAATTATTCTTTTATAGGCAATCCTGAAATAAAGGATTCTCCCTTGACATGATGGCAGCAATGAGACCTGTGGGCAAACAGAAATAATCCCATGTGTAAGTTAGCATGTCCATTTAGGAAGGATGAGGAGTTGAACCATCCCTACAACCCATGGAGCCCAGTCCTTCACGGAATCACAGTGGCTAATGTTGGAAGAGACATGTGGAAGTCATCTGGTCCAACCCACTTGCTCAAGAATGGCCATGCAGAGCCGGCTGCCCAGGATCATATCCCGATGGCTTTTGAATATCCATAAGCTCTCTGGGAACCTGTGCCAGGACTCAGTCACCCTCACAGTGAAAATGTTTTCCCTCCAGAAGCTACAGATACCATGTTAGAGATTAATAACTATGAATTCCTCCACAGTATCCTCGTAGGGCCTAAAAAGTGCTGAGATTCCTCAAGTCTTGGACAAACAGAAGCACAGGGCTCAAACATCTTTATACTATCCACTGAGCAGTGTTGGTCTTTTTGAAAAAGCCTTGGAAGGTTTCCACATCAGTCTTTTCCTTGAATTCAATGACATTTAAATTTATCTTGGTAAGAACATAAAGCCCAGTATATGAACAGCATGCCCTGCCATGAAAAGAAAGCAGAATGCTAATTGTTAATGACCCTTTGCACACAGGGCTTTGAAATGCAGGACTTAAAAAAAGTACTGGTGCTTGGTAACTATCTGCACCTGCATCCTGTGTGGAAATGTGCCCTCACAAACTGGCAACAAGGAAATCAAACTGACATTGCCCAGTCATTCCCTGATGGTCTGGGGACTCATTAAATGTCTTCCATAGTTCCAGAGCTGGGCACTGAGAGTAGCACTTTGGCACACCAGGCACCATACAATAAATGCCAGGACACTGCACACTGGAAAACACTGGTTAGTTTACAAGGTTATTGAAATCCAGAACGACTGAACAAACTGAAGATGGAGCATACGGTATTTTGTATTCTGCTTCCTATGTCACACGTGCTGTGTAGACGTGTAGCTCAAGCAATGTAATGGCCATTTTGCATCTTTCTGTAGCAACATAAAACCGAAAACTCAACTTTGGCTGAGGAAGAGCACAGAGACCACTTTTAAGGAATACTGGGCCTTTCAGATCACTCAATTTCCAAAGTAACACATGATAGATAACATTAAAGATTTATCCTTGACTGATGTGATTTTCCTCTCCACTTCTTCTAGCCTCATATGCCTTGAGATGAATTTAGTGTCTCCAAGCAGTGCCAGGAAAAGGATTTCACTTCACAGCACTGTCAATAATTTATCCACTGAGAGTGAGAACTGTGGATACAGACATTCTCCCTCTCAACAAACACCTCCAGGGACTCCTCTCAGAGGTGAAAAGGTAATTCAGGGACAGGACCTGTCCTTTTTGATTAATATACCCAGTCATTTCACAGTCTTCTCTGATCAAGGACTGCAAGACAGAGATACCAGAGATGCCATTAGTGTGCCCGTGCACATACGCAGGCATGCCTCGTGGGAATACACAACAAACCTTGCTACCAACTGGACCTGGCAGCACAGAGCTAGAGCAACTTCACCTGCACTGGGCTACCACACTCAGCAGCTTCTAACAATATAGTAAATTGTACTTCTTTACTTGTTCACCTGAAGTACCACCTTCCCCCAAATTTCTCTTTCCACTGTAGATGGAGCTAGCATAGATCTGCTTTTTATAGCACAGCTACTCCAGGGAATTTTTAAGGGAGATGTAACTCCATCCATATGTATTATTCTTAGAGAGTGGTTTACTGACAAAAAAAAAACCAAACAACCCCAACCCTCTTAAGTTATTCAGACACAAAATCAAGGTAAAGACCAAGACTAAGATATCAGCTTATACACAAACTAAGCCTAGCACTGGAAAGCATTAGAAAAATGTAAGCCCCCAAACACTTGGCTGACATGTTTTAACTGTACTAGGACAGGTAATTCTAGGATGAAATTGTATTTTCTATTTTTAGGATGAATTATTAGCTACCAGCTGAGATGAAATGTATGTTACAGTTGCCAAGATGAGTAAGACTTTTGTAGAATCACAGAATGTGTTAGGGGCTGGAAAGGACCTTCAAAGATAATCGAGTCCAACCTCCCTGACAGAGCAGGGCAAAACTAGAGCAGATCACAGAGAAATGTATCCAGACAGGTCTTGAGAGTACATATATTTGTATAAAGATTCTGAAGCAAAACAAAATTCATTGTGAAGGCCATTAATTCCTGCTATTTGTCTGATTTGAAGGAATTACCTTAAAAGTGCATTTATTTCCCACAGTTATTAAGTCACTGTAATGTAATTGCATATACTCTTACTAATTTTGAGCTATCAATTTCTAATCTCAAAGTAAAGGTCTCCTCCTTTGGGGAAAACCCCCAACACTTTAAAGATAGCAGTGTAGGTGTTGGTATTTCAAACAGCCAAAACTCAACACTGCTAAAAACCAGCCCGTGTGAGCAGACCTTGATTACTAGTTCTTCCATCTAGTCTCCAACTCCAGCAGTCAAGCTTCCTGGCAGTGAGTGAGTGTTCTCATTTACAAGCTAAACTTAACACATACTGCTTTATCATTCTGGTGACAATATGTTAGTAACAATCAAATCCCACTCCTTCCAGAAAAAGTGCTGTTGTCAGGAGAACTATTGATCTTTGACCAGAACAATGGTCTGCTCGTTATAAAATCTGTCCAAAATACAATTCCATGTAGTTTCCAAAAAGTATATAAAAGAACTTGTGCTTTGGCAGGAAAGAAAAAAATGTCAAGAGCAAAGAATCCTATAAATATTCAGTATTTAACAGCAATTTCTTTGTCCATGTAAAAACCGTTGTCGTGTTTTTCATGTATGCTTTTCAGAAGTACAATGTAATCCTGAAAAGAATGGAAACAATTGAAACTGAGAATAGCCCTCAATATCTCTTGGACAGCTTCACAAAGTAAAAAAAAAAAAAACTTATAAAAGAATAACAGGTACTGTCTGGTAAGATGTCAGAGTAAAAAAGCAAAGAAATTGGGTGAAAGAGAAACGAAAGGGAAGTGCATGCACTCCCCTGACCAAAAAGAGGAAAACTACAGCAGTCACTTAATGTTTTTCTTCAGTATCAATACTTTACCAGTGTGGATGTTTGCCTTTGGGGAAAATCTGAAAAAGGACTAATGCTTGAAGGTTTACTTTTATTTCTTCAGCTGATGAATGTACAGGGTTTATAATAGTCACTGCTTTGACATAAAAAATTAAGACTGCACACACAACCTTGCACGCCATGCATTAAATTTTGTCATTATAATTTGTTAACAGCAGCACAATGTTAAGCAATCAGTAATGTGAGGTTCAAGGAGAATAAACCCTGTTCTGAAAAGTTATGCTCTTAATGATTTTGGAGCAGCACCTGTAGCAAGTGACTCAGTTTCTTTCAAAGCTCAGTTTCACCTCAAAACATAAAAAGAAAGGAAGCTACTTAAAAGTACATTAAACTACTGGTGTTAGAGACACAGGAGAACAATAGGTTATTGTTCACAATATTATACATAAAAATGTGCAGCAGACACCAAAATCTAAATTCACTCTTGGATTCCAAGCAAGTGATACATAAAAATCTTGTCTGAGAACAAAAAGGGAAATTCAAACAACCAAAATTTTATTTTTCCTGCTCAATGTGCACAGCTCAAAAACATCCGTTCGAGTTTTCTGTTCAGATGAAACAGCTCCTGAAAGCCCAAACCAAATACAAACAAAAGTTCTCTGAACACAAGTGGCCACTTCACAGACAATCCATTTTGTCTAGGGAAACATGAGTGAAGAGCACAAGAAAAAAGAAAAAAATCAGTCTAACCTGCTGCTTTGTTATTGTACACTGCATTTTGTATGTTGCTGAGGATGTAGAGCTCCTGGAATATGTCTGGGATAAAAGTAAATCGGAAATACAGAGCAGAGAGAAAACATCTTTGGGATAAGCCATACATAAACTGTCACAGATTGATAAATATTAAGCATGGCCATTCTTGAGCAAGTGGGTTGGACCAGATGACTTCCACATGTCTCTTCCAACATTAGTCACTCTGTGATTCTGTGAAGGACTGGGCTCCATGAGTTGTAAGGATGGTTCAACTCCTCATCCTTCCTAAATGGACATGCTAAATATAAAGCAACAACAGCATGTTGATTCTGCCCTGAAGTAAGGTAACAGAACAAAGACTGCAGTCCCCTCCACCATTCTCACCAACCCACTCAGGCCAACTCCCTGTCTGGACGATACCACAGTGGTGCTTGCTCATAGGAATGCTACAGAAATCCAGAAAGGGCAAAACCACCCAAAAAAATGGCAGGATTGACATACGGTAAGAGGTGCAAAAATTAGGATTCAGTTGTAACGAATATCAGGAATATGATTTCATACACTTGGACAATTTGGGAAAAAAAAGACTGATTTTGAGTTATTTGAGGTAAGGAAAAGTCTTAATAAACTGATCCCTTACGTTTACCTCATCACAGTTCTGTCATGAAAGCAGTAGATTGAAAAGCATTACACTGACAGCAAGGGGAAGGCAAACACTCCTGTGTGTACTGGACTGTCAACCTTTGGAACTCCTCGTCACGGTTCAGAGAAATGGCATATTGAGGGTAAGATAACGATTATCTAATAACATAGGAACTCTTATTATTTCAACTGTATCTCTCTAAAGTCTGCAGGCCCCGAGGCAGGAGAGCAGTGTTATGTAAGTGATGTACAGGAGGAACGACGGAGGAGAAGAGCTATCCAGTCAATTTTCATTTTAAAGTAGTCCAACTGAGGACCAGTAAGCCCAGGCACTTCACATGTATTTAAGGGTTCAGCTCAGCTGAAAACTGTTCAGCTGCAACTGAATTCCTCCAGGAGGCAGGCACCCAAAACCTTTGAGAATTTCTATCTTAGTTACAGTTCTGGTGCTGATATTCAGGGCTGAAACTGTCTACCTGAGGCTGCACAAGTTATACTTGATCCGCAGCAATAACAGCAAGTAAAAATGTTGCTCCAAATTCTCTAGGTTCTGAAAACAGCAGACAGTAGCAAAGTGGACTTACCTAACACTTAGGATATATACCAGTTTTAATTTGCAGAGCAGCAATGCTAAGTAGACAACATGCTTTTATTAAAAAGAGAATAAAACAATGATTTTAAAGTCACATACAGCCCCCAAAGTGGTTAAGAAGTTTATATTTCTCAGTTCTGTCTTTGAATTAGCAGGTCAAACTTCCTAGGTAAAGTAGGAAACATTGTTAATATCCTTTTCCTTTTGTGATTCCTAACATGTGCTCCCCAGTATTCGTAACAACCTTGTAAGTGCAATTTAGTGCACTATGTATTATCAGGAGATCCATCACAGTGGTGTTAGCAGGATGAGGCAATTCTAAAAGGAACACCAGAGTTGAGCAAGGACATGTAGCATGTTGTTTGATAGTAGTCACTTACAGAATGATGCTATCAGTTTCTGGGGTTTTTTGTTTGTTTTGGGCTTTGGTGCTTCATTTTGTTTGGTTTTGGTTTTGATGTTATTTATTTAAAAAAGATAGTCTAGTCCCTACTCTCTCTACTTTTCCACTCTACTCATTCATTTTCCTTTTTTTTATGGATCTCAAATAAATGCAGTTCTTTTTTGTAGACATCAGTCATGTAAACATTCTTCTACAGTAACTTTTATTAGCTATCTTGAATTAGTAGGTCTACAATAAAAACTTCTCCTCCGCTCCTGCATCTCTCAGATATCCACTCTCACTCAAAGTGTGACATAGTTCACTGTAAAAAGATTTCTTTAGTCAGGCAGCCACTAATTTCTGCTTCACATCCAATGAAAGCACTGTCTATTGAAGGCATTCATATGTGGTCATAGAGGGTTTCATTTCATCATTATTTAATGTGTTTCTTTCCAGTTGCCATTCTACCATTAAAAGAGCTAACAACAAACCTGCAATTAATTAATACCTGCTTAACTTTAAAAACTGCACAGTCCTGCTACAGAATTTAGATCTACAGGCACATAAAGGCAAGCAGATGCTTAAGTATTTGCAGCATTGAGGCATACATTAACGCACAAAGGGTGCCCCTCACAGGAGACAGGATTTGGCGTGCATGCTGTTTTTTCAACCATTTGAACCATTTTCCTTCAACACTTCCCCCTGTCATTTCCAGCAGTATTTAACTTCTAGTTTTTAGCACCTAACCAAAGATACACCTCTTAAAACTCAGTCTCATAGGTGTCTTGGATTACTGAGAAAGGTGCAGAAGGCCAGTGATGTTACTACCAGGACCCCACCTCACCGAAAAGCAAACAGAAATAAATTCTGGAGACAGTAAACCAGTTCTGATAAGCAGCAGCTGAACGCAGCCTACAGAAATGGCAGCTTCAGAAACAGGCCCTGCTGCCTTCATCTCCCCAGCATGGTGAGGGGCCCAGAGGTTGAGCTCCACGATGAAATACAATTGAACACGCACAACCCCAGGTCCCCTCGGCCTACCTTTCCACCCTACCCAGTTGAAAAAGAAACCAGGGACGAAAACGCCGCTTTCGAAGTGACAACATCACACAAAAGCACCGGAGACAGCGACTGCTGTCCACTGGCCACAGCATGAAGAAAATTCTGAGGAGTTTCCTGAATTCACCTCTGTTCTTATTTGTTTGGCAGAAAGCAGCCGGCGCGGCTGTGCTGGGCCACGTAACGGCGGCCTTCACGCCGCTGCGGGGCTCCGGGGCCTACGAGGTAGGCTGGTTACCAGCGGTGACAGCCCGGAGGTTACTCCCGCTGGCTGAGGGGGCTGCGCTGGGGCTGTCCGGGCGCTCTGCGGAGCCCCGGGCAGGAGTCTCTCCCCCCTCTCCCGGCAGCCCCGCCCGGCGGCGGCCCGCGCTGGGGCAATTCGCTCCCTTCCCGAGCTCC